>JAOWBB010006522.1:0-238885 GCA_028565995.1 Ricinus marginatus | reverse complement strand
ATAAATTTAATAAAATTTAACTTTTTTAAAATAAATTAAATCCCAAAAAATATAATTTATTTTTATTTATCTTTATTAAAACTAACAAAGATGTTTTGGTATTTCATGACTTCAATATTTCAAATTAAATGGTTTACTGTTTTTTCATTTTCTTCCTAGATATCTGTCTGACCTAGTTCCTGAATTAGGAGGAAACCCAGTAAGAAATATTATTGTTACAACATGGAGATCTGGATCAACATTTCTTGGTGATATATTAAATAGTCATCCAGCAAATTTTTATCATTATGAACCTCTTCTTGATTACAATATTATTCAGATTCGAGGCCCTCCTTATGCACAGAAAGCATTAAATAATTTGAAAAATTTGCTCAGATGCAATTACACCAATTTAGGTAATGAAAAGAATCTAAATTACACTGACCTCAGTGAAAATTGAATTTAGAATTGTTTAGTATAAATAAAATATTATCTGTTTGAATAAATAGCATTTTTTTTTTTATAAATAAAATTTTATTGTATCATCTTTATTTTTATTTCAGATAATTACCTTAATTATGGGAAAGGTCATGTCTGGTTATTCAATCATAATGCAAGACTGTGGGATCAATGTGAACAGCATCAGTCAGTATGTTGGTTACCAGAATTCCTTGGCCCATTTTGTAGTCTGTTTCCATTTCAATCCATGAAGATTGTTCGATTAAGATTAAAATTAATTGAACAATTATTAATTGATAAAAGGCAGGTTGATATACAGAAAATTCTTTGGAAATAAATTTCATGTAGAAAATTAGATTTCCTTTTTATTCAGTTTTTTGAATTATCTTTTTTTATTATTAAATTGCCAAAAAAAAGAATAAAAAAAAATATCTATAAAATGTTTAACAATGTTAAAATCTCAGGACCCAAACAAAATGTGATTATTTATGTATTTAAGGAATCAATGTTATAGTCATTTACATTGTTGAATATTACTTGGAAATTTTTTAATTTTAATTAAGCATTTTGACTAACTTGAAATGAGTGGCATAAACATTAGGCAGTTTTATGATTTGTGTTGTGCAGTTTTTCTGAAGCAAGCAATTTGCTAAATGTAAAGAAAATGATTATTTACTACTTTATTAAACGCGATATTCAGCTATCGGAATGATAAAATGATACTAGAACTTTTTGAGATGAGAATTTCTTTCGTGTACATACATTCACTGAATAATAAATGAAGTAGAAGAAATGTGGAGGAGAAAAGATTTCAATGAGGTTTAACGAATTCAACTGCGTAAATCTTTTGGCGACATTTTGGTGAAAATATTTGGCAGTTATAGAAAATATTTTCTTATTTTATATGTCAAAAGGTGTATGGGACCTTGAATTTCAGCAAAGAATTTAACTCCTATTGTTAAAAACTTGAAACAACGATTTGCATTTGAAGCAATCATTTAGATTTGCATTTGCATTTCTTGGTTGTAATTTCAGTTATTTTTAATATCATGTAAATATTATTCAAATCATATGTATATGACTAAAGTTTTTCTACGCAAGTTAATTTATTATCTTTGCTCATTTTGCAATTAGAAAAAAGCCGAACTTTAACTGAAAATGCATTTAAACTCTTGGATTTTTAGACTTTTTTTCCACTTTTATAATTTTAATAAGCAAGTATTTATATTTGGAATGCATCTCACTTCTCAAACACTATAATTATTATTTAAATTTGAACCTTTGAAATGATGTACACTTTGAAAGGGAATCAGATGGAATTTAAGTAACTTTTAAATAATTAAATTTATGAATGCTGTAACATTAAATACATGTTTTCGTTTTAGACTGAATGTGAGAGTTTTATTTCTTGTCCGTGATCCAAGAGGTACTTTACAATCAAGGAAGCACAGAAAATGGTGTCCAGGTCAGCCGGATTGTGACGAGCCTTCCTTACTTTGTGCGGATCTTGTGTCGGACTACGGAGCATCATCTCAGTTTATTATAAAATATCCTGGCAGATTCACAGTTTTACGCTACGAAGACCTTTCCCTCGATCCATATAGTTCCGCAAAAAAAATATTTAACTTTTTTGGTTTGGATTTCCATCCAAATGTCGTTCAGTTTTTGGATACACATACTAAGGTGAGAGGTTAACTTTTATTATTAAATCTTAGTTGCCAAAATACATTTTTTATTATGTACTATATAATATTTTAAATCTATTGTAATTTCAGAAGGTAATGACATTTTCTGTAGATAAATATATATATATAAAAGTCTCGTGCGATACTTGTTATTTCAAAAATTATTGAGATTCAGGATTTTTTTTAAATAAAGTGCAATTCATGACTGTTTGCCTAAATTAAATATATTATCTACTACATTTTATTCTCTGTTACAATAATAATTCTTGTGGTATTTTAAAATGAAATTAATATCCTAAAAAGAATTATTTCGTTCATATTATTAATCGGTTTAATTTTAAAATCTAGTTTATTTTTCAACTAAGATGCATTTTTGGTTCATGAAACATTTGGTTTCAGATGAAATGATAAGTTTTTTCCGTGATCAAATGCTCAGCTCCATGCAACTCTCTCCAGTTTTGGAGCAATGGTTTAAAATGTCCATGGATACGGATTTGTTCTATCCCACGATGATCTTATTAAGGGCTAGTACGATAAATTTGGAGGAAATAATTAGGCTTGTTGTAAATCTACTTCCACTCGTTGCAGCCCACCTTTGTGCAGGAATTGAAAACAGTTTGTCTGCTTTTGTATTCATATTAGGTTCTATTACAAAGCTCGATCACAATAGACAACTCTGCTTCAGAACTTGCCGCTGTGATATGATCGCAATTTGGAAAAACCTAAAATATGTTTATTAATAAACTTACATTCTGATTTTTATACTTTGGATCTTACCTGTAGTTTCCAATTCCAATTAATATGGTTCTTATTATTCAAGAAAATGCAGTACAATAATAATTAGTAAATAGAGACGAATTATGATGGGATATTATTATGTATATTATGAAATGTTTTAACAAGTAGTATATGTGCAAAATTATTTTTCAGGAAAATGTAGGCGGTGTGTCGAGCACATATCGCGATTCCAAACTGGCTCCATTTCATTGGAGGCAAGATTTGACTCACGAAGAAGTTCGTCAAATTCAGGAAGTTTGCGGTCTCGCAATGAAGTATTGGGGTTACATTAAGGCTGAGAGTGCTAAGGAACAACGCTTTTTTAATCCCATAGTTAACTTTACTCTTTTTTGTCCCGATAATATTGAAAATACTTTGAAAAATTGTACTTCAAGTAAGTCATGAGTGCTCAAGATTTCCTTTTCATGTATATCCAGAAACATATTGCGTATCATTAAGTAGTTTTAAACACTGTAGACCATAACAAGTACAAAGATTTAAATATTGTTTCGACTAAAAATGCGGTTCACAGCTCGAAACACATACGTAATCCATATCATTTGTAACATGAAAAAATTCACGAAAAGATTTTTCATTTGTGACACCATCATTAAATGTTCATAAACTAGATAGACACTAGAATTCGAATTTACACTTAAAATAACTTTTGAAATTGATATTCATTTTTAGAATAAAATTTAACACAGTAATATGCAAAATGATAACTAAAATTTTTTAAAAAGGAAATCATGAAAAAATTGGAAAAATTATATAAAATTTAACATTTAAGAACAAGTTACAGTTCGCATTTGTCAAATTGTAGTAAATATTTAAAATATGAATAATTTTTTGTTATCTAAGATAGTTCGAATTTTACAGCCGTACATTGTTATTGTGTGAATTGTTTCTTTAAATGAATGTAAACAGACAGGCATGTCTTAGGTGTTAGTCCCATTAAAAGCAGATTAAGCTGACATTCTTCCCATATTTCTGTCATCGCTTCAAATTAATTTAAGCAAAACATTTCACTTTAAAAGTAAAGTGTTCTTCGCTTTATTTAAATTTGAGTAAAGAAATGCTTCATTTTCAAGCCAGGGTGTTATTTATGCGATTTTCATTTTTATATTTCCCCGATAAGGAAAGACTATTCGTTTAGGTTCATTTTATGAGTTACAAAAGAAGGATTTTACATGATGAAGGATCCGTTGTACATATTTAATTTTCAGGAGCAAAATGTTATTGGAATGAAGAGCCGCCTAACTCCGATGAAATTTTTTTTTACATTTGGAAAAATAGTAAAGGATTTTGTAAATTAAAAATTTAATATCCATGGTTTTTGCCTGGAAATAAAAATAGTATTAACCCAATCCCTTATTTAATCATATAATTTCCCAATTGACATTTCACAAATTTGTCAACTTCTTGATTGCGATTTCCCAAAACGTGTCAGTTTTTAGTATTTTTTCTTATGTATTTTTTTTTTTTTATAAATTGTGTAATGTGTGTGTGTAAATTCCAAAACCATTAAGCAATATTATTTATTGACTATTACATTATTTTAAATGTGGCCGTTACATTAACAAATTTTATAACAAATGAAAATATTGCATCTCGATATTTATTTTGCATTGTTTAGAGAAAGAGATATACATTTGCTTTGCTCTAAACGCGGAAAACTAATGGTGCGGTAAAAGAAAAAAAAAATTTTCTCCATGTACCCATGTATGTTGGGATAATTATTCTCGGTTTTGAAATGGTCTTTTTATTTTCTAGCTGCACATGATTATACTGTATAACATTGGTGCTAATTTTTTAAGTATTCTAAATGATAGATGTTATTTTGAGTGCCTCCTTAAAAAAATATGAGAATTCGTATCTTCTCTGTATACGCACTGTTTTATTTATTTTTTTTTTTTCTCACGGCGCTATATAAATATTCGCGATCTTAAGCTAGCGTATAAATTATACTTTTAAACATTGTTCATCCATCGAAAACCTTCAAAAAAAGCTTTCTCATTTGCAATTTTATTTAACTATATATTTAAATTATTAAATTGTATGATATTTATTCTAGTTAAGTATCTAATTTTAGCATTATGCATATTTATTACCCTTTCTTAGGCTTAGAGCGTAAATATCAATTATTAAAATTTATGTTTGAATAAATTTTTTTTAATAGTATTAAATGGAGCAGATGTTGGAGGTGGAAATCTTAAAAATTTTTTAAATCCAAATCATCATAAATGCGGCGTAAAAAAAATAGAATTGACACCTCGAATTGACCAGTTCCAAGTTTAGGTTTTTCGAAAACTGTTTAAGCATGTTCTAAGATCTGCTTTCCTTTCGAAGTCATCTTATGTAAATTTTATTTTCAAGCTTTCCTTGAACATATTTTAAATTTGTAAAATTAAAATATTTTTATTTGATATTCCCACGAAGAGAGTTCTTCGCCGCCTTCCATGGGCAATGCATTCTCTGCTGAAAATATTTTCGCCGTATATGACTCAATCCAACGCGAATTGAGTCATCGGGAACAAAAAAAAAAAACAATTAATTTATGATTCTGTCTCTGAAGGAAATTTTTAAAATAACAAGCAATAATAATAAGATTGGATTATTTTATTGCAATTAATTTCTTTTTTTTTTTTTTTTTTTTGAGGCGCTAAAATTTCCGATCAGCCTTAATTTTCCCTTTTTGCGAAGGAAAAAGGAGTGGGGCACCGATCGCCCTGCTCGCACCAAAGAATAAAAATATTTTCAATGTAAAACATGTAGGAATCACTCTGTCCGTGATTTCATAAAATTTCTTCGGCAGAGCAAAAAAAAATGTTTAAAAAAAAAAAAATGAAGTTGTAAAATCACAGCATAGTGACTTTTAAAAACCACCAGATTTTGACATTATCTGGCACATTAAGAAAATGTGAAATTAATTAAAAAAAGCAAAAAAAAAAAAAAATGTAATTTCAAAATGCCAGTTCCTTGTATTGTCCGCGCAGGGCGAACGAGGCATTGGCGTTTCCCTGTTGCGATCGGCAACCTCGAACATTCTGCAGGTTTGCGCCCGCGGATGCTGCATGCATAAACCGATCCCGTGTGGAGCCCCGATTTTATCCGGAGGTAAACCGCGTAAAAATCGAAGCCGCAAAAAAGTGGTTCCGGATAAGGTCACTTCCTCCGGATATTCGGACCGCCGTGGCAGAGGAGTCCGACCAAGCGGCCCGTTTCGAACCGTGCAAACGCACTTTATAGAATGCGATCTGCGACCACGCCGCGTTGGCCGCAGGCCCCGGGCACCGTTGCTTTCAGTGAGTTACTGGAATTCGCGTTATTCACCATATCAGACGTAAAATAATGAGAGTATTTTTAATTGTTTTTATTTTTAAAAAGGCATTAATTACGAACATATCATTAAGGATATTTGTTATAGACGTTTTGTATGAATATGAATAATTATTATATTTAACGTAAAATTTTTATGGTTGATTTCAATTCGACAAATACGAACTTCAGTTCAAATTTTGTCAGAGAAATAAACAAATTCACAAGTCTAAATAATCGAATTTGTCTTTTACTTTGCTTCCTTTTCGTTGCCGTCGCGTGGTCTTCGCCGCGGTTTCCGGCGGAATCTTTCGACTAATCTTTCACTTCGGAAGAAAACACCCGGAAACGCGCGACAGTGCGAACGACGAACGAGGCGAAGGTGGCTGTGGCGACACGTCGGATATTTCCGGTGTTCCACGCGCTTTCGAAAAGTGCACTTTTCCCGAGACTGTTGGACGATTCTTCCGTCGCCGTTCTGACACTTCGGGAGATGGGAGACGAGCCTCCAAGTCGCGGGTCCCATCCCGAACGCTCACCATACGAGGTCCGAATTGGGGATGTCACGGCACCGTCGTCGCCGTCCGTGCCGTCCGATGCATTTCTTCGACTCTTAACCTCTCGATTGAGTCCGTCACCCAGTTCTACCACCTCGCCTTTCGGACAACCCTTCCCCGGCGAATCGAACGGAGACCACTAGCAAACGCTTGCGAGTTCCTGACTGAATTTTGTCGGATGTTGTCGCCCATTCGCAAGGACCATTTCTGGACACCGAAAACGTCGATCCCCCGTCCGAAAAGGGTGTTAGGTATTGCTTTGTCGTATTGCGTGAAAGGAACCGGAGACGTCCTGAAACGAAGCACCAGCGCGGACAACGAGAAATTTTCCGTTTTTCCCGTGCTGGAAGGTGCCTCCCACGAGCATCAGTCGCTCTGCTTTCCAGAAGGCAAGCTGCGCCAAAGATTCGATTCCTCGTTTACCTGGGTGCGCGAATTTTTTACTTAAACTTGACCGAAACCAGCCTCCGGGCACTTGCACAAATCAAGTTCACATTTGACCGAAGCAAGAAGCAAACGATTCCGGCACTTCGCCTTCTAAATACTTAAGATTCCGAAGCATTCCCCGTAGCCAGCTGTCTTCGGCGAGCACGCTGGAAAAAACTTGAGACCTTTCCCAGGGAATTTTGCGGAAAAGAAAGGCCGCTTCCGAAATAACTTGCAGTAAATCTCCCGGAATCTGGCGCACGCCAGGCAAGTTCTTTGGCGCTCTGACCGGATGCGAAACGTGGCAGGAGATGGGGCGTCCAAACGCGACCGCGTCGCTTTCGTTTCTTCGTATTTCCTTTTGCTGAAGACCCCACCCAAATTTCTCCACCGTTCCGGAAATAGTCAAAATGGAAAATCCCGTTTAAATGGGAACATCGAAATTGTTCTCCTAACCTGAGAATCTGAACTGATATCCGCACGGATCTGCCTGTCTTTTTGACAAAGCTTGAGCTTTGGATTTCCTCCCCGAATATGAAATAACCGAAGCGTCTGTGCTTGGAAAGACCCGCTTAGGCAAGACTTGCACAGGTAAAATCTCACAAGGAAATAATATTTTATTTTCGTCATATAAACAATAATATTTACATTTTTATTTACTTAGATAATTTTATAGATCTGAAGTACAAAATTTTTTAACATATTCAAAGTTAGTCTGTCTCCCGCGTATCTCGGAGCAAACGAGTGACTCAAAATGTGATACAGTTGCATTACTAAGATCGTTTCTCCCGTACCGCAAATCTAAAAATACAATTATAAAATGGCCGAGGCAAGACAGACAGTTTACCGTAGTTAATTATGAACGAATAATTACCAAAATCCGAATTTTATTCACTTAATCTCTTGACCTAAAGGACGCGTGGTCGACGATACTTCTCTTTTTGTTCAGATTTCATTTTTCTTAAGATTTGTCTATTTTACCCTCACAAACGTTACTTTAAAAACGTTTTAATGCTCATTAACCCATACCGTAGAACAATCGATGAACTATTTTTCTATGTGCCTGGCACGAATTCAGAAAAAGGAGTTATCAGGCAAACAAAGTCACTCTTTATTACTTTAAAATGTTATTGTAAAAAAAACTATTTAGAAAAAAATTTATACAATAAATAATTCTCCACTAATTTGTACAATTGCAAGAGTAACTGCTTGATCTGATACAAAATTTATGAAATTTTCACGAATTGCTTGCTTTTAAGTCTTTTTTACAATCATTCATCACTCATTCACACCTGAGGAAGTTTTCCTAATTGGCTTCAGTCTTACAGTTCATCTTTTAGATCGTCGTCGTCTCTGCTGGTTGGAGGGGGTCCTCCGCCAGCACTCGAGTATAATTTTTCAATTATTGGTTGAGTTACTTCTTCTAATTCTTTCTTCTGCTTCTTGTAGTCTTCCGCTTCGGCATCTGGATTTTGTTCTAGCCATTTGATTTTTTCCTCAATAGCTTCCTCCATCTTTGCCTTGTCATCATCATTTATTTTGGCACCCAATTTAGTTTTGTCCTTCAATTGGTTTTTCAGAGAGTAGGCATAAGATTCCAAATCGTTTCTTGATTCAATCTTTTCTTTCAATTTTTTATCTTCATCCGCGAATTTTTCCGCATCTTTAATCATTCTTTCGATATCGTCTGGAGTCAATCGGTTCTGATCATTTGTGATTACAATTTTTTCCTTATTGCCAGTTCCCTTGTCCTCTGCCGACACCTGCAGTATGCCGTTAGCATCTATTTCAAATGTTACTTCAATTTGAGGCACGCCTCGAGGAGCAGGAGGAATACCAGACAAATCGAATTTCCCAAGCAAATGGTTGTCTTTCGTCATGTGCCGCTCTCCTTCGTAAACTTGAATTGTCACGGTATGCTGGTTGTCTGATGCGGTCGAAAAAATTTGTGATTTCTTTGTCGGAATAACGGTATTGCGGGGAATAAGTTTAGCCATTACTCCACCCACAGTTTCTATTCCCATGGTCAGAGGATTCACATCTAGCAAAACAATTCCGTCAGTGTCTTGTTCCCCCGTAAGTACTCCTGCCTGAACCGCAGCGCCATATGCGACGGCCTCATCTGGGTTTATTCCTCGACTTGGTTCTTTTCCTCCAAAAAATTCTTTCACCAAATGCTGAATCTTTGGAATTCTTGTGCTTCCTCCAACAAGCACGATTTCGTCCACATCTTTTTTGCTCATAGCAGCATCTTCCAGTACCTTTTGCACTGGAGTCATTGTGGATCTAAAAAGATCCATGTTCAACTCCTCAAACTTTGCTCTGGTTAAAATTTCAGAAAAATCATCACCCTCAAAGAAACTTTCAATTTCAATTCTAACTTGATGACTCGAGGATAAAGCTCTCTTGGCCTTTTCCACTTCTCTCCTCAATTTTTGTATAGCCCTGTTATCCTTTCTAATATCCTTTCCTTTTTTCTTTTTGTATAATTTGATGAAATGATCCATAACCCTTTGGTCAAAATCCTCACCACCCAAGTGAGTATCACCGTTGGTTGAAACTACCTCAAATACTCCATTTTCAATTGTCAGAAGGGAAACATCAAAAGTGCCTCCACCCAAATCAAAAACCAAAACATTCTTCTCTCCTTCCCTCTTGTCCAGACCATAAGCAATGGCAGCAGCAGTAGGTTCATTTATAATTCTCATCACTACAAGTCCAGATATAGTTCCAGCATCTTTGGTTGCTTGTCTCTGAGCATCATTAAAGTAGGCAGGAACTGTCACAACTGCATGAGTTACTTTTTTACCAAGATAAGCTTCGGCAGTTTCTTTCATTTTTCCCAAAACCATGGCTGAAATTTCTTCAGGAGCAAATAATTTTGTTCCTTGTGAAGTTGAAACTTCAATGTGTGGTTTACTGTTCTTTTCCTTAACCTGAAAGTATAAATTTTGAATCATGTCTGGTAAAAAATTTTTTATTCCAGTGACTTATGAGGTAGTGAAAAATAAAACTATTTATAAAACTTTGAAGTAATTCTAGATAAATTGCAATAAGTAAAACAATTGAATAATTGGCAAATTAAAACTTTAACAATTAATTCTTACCTGGAATGGGAAATATTTAATGTCATGTTGCACTGCAACATCAGACCAATCTCTGCCAATCAAACGCTTGGCATCAAAAATGGTGTTCTCAGGATTTGTAGTCAACTGATTCTTTGCAGCATCACCAATGAGTCTTTCACCATCTGGAGTAAATGCAACGTAAGATGGTGTAATTCGATTTCCTTGATCATTGGCGATAATTTCTACTCTTCCATTTTTGTATACACCAACACTGAAACATAAATGGGTTAATCCTTTTTTTTTTTGAAACATTCATGTGTTAACATGAAAAGAATGAGTACCATTTAATATTTGTCCTGAATATTAACGTTAAAACAATTGTTGGTAATCTTAGTATATAATAAGACTTACATGGTCCGAGCTGCCTGAATTCAGTTAAAGCTTCACACATATTTTCAGTTGCTTAACTTACCAAGAGTAGGTCGTGCCTAAATCGATGCCGATAACTGTTCCCACGTCGACATTCTTTTCGTCTTTTGCAGCCGATGCGACAGAACAATACAAAATGATGGCACCCCAAAACAAAAGCTTTTCCATTTTTAACTGTTTATTAATCTTAAAATGAAGAGTATATAAGATTTTAAAAATCGTAAGATGAAAATAGTCTACAGACCGGCAATTAATGATGTGGCAGTACCGCAAAAAATAATTTTAGTGAATTACGACGGAAAATACTGCAAAGTTAGTTTTAATGTAGCATACAATTTTATAACAACTTCATAACTTAAAATTATAATCATAAAAGCATCTTATATCACACAATCTCACGCGGAACAAATACTTCAACTATAAACCGTTTCGTGAAATTAATGTACGTGGAGTGACACAAACATATTCTTTTGTAAAAACATAAAAAAAACACGGTATTTCGTGTCTCTCTTTCATTGGACCAGGTGTCTGTGACGTCATTTCGATCCGAAAGCTTATTCGCTTCGGATAATGATTTGCACAATTCTGATTGGATATCACGTTATTCAATAGTATACATTCAGGAAAGGTAGACATTTCCTTGCAGTAGAAAATACTAGAAATCTGCATTCCAGAACGAAGGTTCTACGAATCTATTGAGCAATTAATTATTAAATATAAATAAATATTTATTGTGATATGAACACTGTGGTAAACTTATTCCAGTCGGTTTTATTTAGATTATTGTAATGGTCTCATGGTTACAAGTTATATAACGGTTCTTTTTCTTTGTCATTCACGAACCCCATTTCTCAGCTACTTAAAAGGATATCGAAAATCATAAAATACATTACTCATGGGGAAAATCTTCTTTTAAAATGAAAATTTCAATTTTATCTTTACATGTCAAATGTTGTAATTCATAATTTTGAGGGAATGAAATATGCAAAAGATAATTACTTTGAAATTTTTAAATGATAAATTTATTTCCCCTGAAATTATGACGGGGTTCTTCACAGTCCTTTGAATGCTGATTTTTGGAAAAAAAAAATCATATCAAAGCGAATTTAGTTTCGGAAAATTCTTCTGACCTCATGCATTTTTGATTGTTCATACGACACGGATTGCCTCATCATTATAAACTGGAGACAATAATACTTTTGAGTCTCCATTCGAAATTATTTTCCATTATCTTGAAAAGGGATCGGCCTCGGCAATGTACCATCCGGTAGTTCGAAGGGAGGAAACGAACTTCGGCCGGAAAAGGATTTTCCGCTGTCGCCAAGGAAGTGAGAGGTTATGCTATTGCGAGATGACTTTACGTTAAGATGACGTCATCCGGAACAAATAACGGTTCTTGCAAAATGTTTAACGGTGCAATAATAGTTCTAGAAAAATCGAAATGTTTAACCGTAGAGTTCGTGCTGATTCTCACTCGCCAATGCTCAGAGACCGTAATTTTAAATTTTGGTTTTTTATTCATTTCAATAATTGGGACACACGATCGAGTTATATGAATTGCGGTAACCGACACCAGCAATTTTGTGTGCGACTACGAATGCGACTAATGCCACCTGATCATGATGCATCAGAATGAGCATTACGGGAGATTTTTTAGGTTTTAACGGGTGTAAGCCCCACATTCCCAACGATAGGAGCCATAGGGTTGCGCGTGGATTTTTCCCTGCACATGGGAAAAAAATGCCGTTTGAAATGAAAAAATTAAGTTGGATTCTTGAACGTGTTGGCAATGGCAATCAAACGTCTTCTGCTTCATCCTTGTTGCTTTGTTGTTTACTTTGTTATATTTTTTTCCTTCATGAGCGTGTGGAAATTATGCATTTGTAATCTGAACCAAAGTAAAGATGTTGAAAAATACGTTTAAAATTTTGACTTGTAATTTTTACAAAAATAAATTAAGTAGATTCTTCTCAAATTCCGAGCTCCCATTAGTTAAGCAAAATGAAAATAGTAAGTTTCCATTACTCTATTAATTTCTTTGAAAAAAAAATAAATAAATCCCAATTTACTTTTCGATTGATTTTGCTTAGATTGCAGCAATGAATCGATGGAAGTTACAGTGCCTGAAACAATTTGGAAATCCGATTATTTTCATGTTCATGATATTTTTACTGTGAAAGATTTGTTCGACGCTAAAGTTCATCTGGGGCATAAGGAAGTTTCACTTGATGAAAGAATGAAACAGTTTGTGTTTGGCTCGAGATTGGGACATATAATTTTTGATTTAGATGTTACCGCATATCACTTGAGAGAAGCATTAAATTTCTGTGCACATATTGCATATAGAAATGGGATTATACTTTTTATTTCTCAAAACAAGCGTTGCACTCTTATGGTAGAAAATACAGCCAAGGAGTGCAAAGAATTCGCTGTTGCAAGAAATTGGAGAACAGGTACTTTCACTGATTCTGTTAGCATATTTGGTTGTGAAACAAGACTGCCAGATCTTTGTATTTTCTTAAATACTCTGAATGAATGTGGTAATGAACATCCTGCTGTTGTTGAAGCTGCCAAAGTTTTAATACCAACAATTGGGATTGTTGATTCAGATTGCAATCCCAATCTAATAACTTATCCTGTGCCAGGTAATGATGATTCACCAAGTTCTGTGTCATTTTTCTGCAATGTGTTTAAAGAGGCTATCTTAAGAGGAAAAAGGAAAAGTAAAAATATTAAAGCATCAGAATGAACTATTTTTCACAGAAGTCAGTTTTTTCACATTTAAAGAAATTTGATAGGTCTACATATATTTATTTGCAACAACCGATATATTGGTCTTATTTTACAAAGAGTATGGAAAACATTACGTTAACTTATTTAAATGAAGCAAATGGTTACTCTTGGTTAAAATAAAAAATTGAACCTAATGTATTATTGTTATTGAGCAGTTTATGAAACAAATATAATAAAAAAATTTTAAAGTAAAATACACTTTATGAATATTTATGCAATACAATAAAAGTCATTACAACACATGTTTAGATGTATAATAATGAGTATTTTTATAAGAACCAATTTAATTTGTTCTCACAAATTAATTATAACCAAAAAATTTTACTAAAATGCAGGGTGAGTCTGTAAATTTGTGGTCAATTACATCTTATACTCATCCTTATAATCTTTTTGAGCACCTATTAACAACTAAGCTAAAATTAAAAAAGAAAGTAATTGAGATATGATGTCACTTTTAAATCCTTGGTTTAACAAATATAGGTAATAAAATCAAGGTTAATAATTTTTTTTCACTTAATTTAAATGATGAATTTGGGAAAATGGCAATTCAAAAATATTTTACAAATTAGCATACAATACCATATTTAATGTCTCAGAACTTTTTGATATCTTAAATTCACAGAATTTAATATTTCTAAATGTATTTCATTCAAAAACAATGTATGTCAATAATTTGTTTTAATAAATTACATAGTGTTTGTGTTCAATTACAAAGTTATTGTAACATTAAAAAAAATTTGCTTTTTTTCTTTTCTTCCCCCCAAGCCACCATTTACATTGCTTTTAAAGATTATTTTTATACTCATGAAAATTGTTATCTTTTATTACACTTATGGTTTACTTCTGACTGAATTTCCAATTTTTAAAATAAAAAACCCTAGCGAAAAAAATTATGAACAATGAACAAAGTATAAATTTATTCAAAAATTAAAAATAAGATGTTCTGATTAATACCGAAGCGAGAGGGCAGATGCACTTTTAATTTGGAATTTTCATGCGAGAAACCTGCTTGCTTCACTTGGCTAGTAATCATGTCACTTTCAAAGCAAAATTTCACGAAGTTTAGTTATGACATTGTTATTTTATGTCATTAGTCAATAGTTAATTAGTGTAGTTATGTCAATTATTAATAAAATATTTTTGAACTGCCGACTTGCAAAATTGGATCCCGTGAACAATCCTCTTTCTGCAGACTATAATAATGTCTAGTTTTTACTAATTTCTGATTGGCGAGGCACCTGTTACTGCCCTGTTTTCTTTTGAAAAGTACAATATCGAAAGAGCAATTTTTTTTTTCCAATAAATCTTCCAGAACTTTTAAATCAAAAAAGTAGATTTTTCAATTGCTTTAGGTTTTTGAAAATATCGATATACATATATAAGTGCAGACGTGCATATTCATCGGGCTTTATTATGGTCCTGCATCTTGCAGATTTTTAAAACTATTCCACATTAATAATGAATTAATTTGAGGGAAGCAACCAATATATGGCAACTGACTCCTTTATATTTAACTTCGGAATAATATAAAAGTAGTAACATTTAATTTGTAGCTTTTGATAAAATGGTAAAAGGAGCTGAAATTAAAATAAACATTTGAAAAACATTCCAATTCCTTTTATATTTAAGTTAAAGAAAATATTTTTTTCCATCCTGTTCGATTTCTCGCAAAAGCAAAGAACAATTTTTAAACTTGAAACAATTCAAGGCTGAGTAACAACTGTTACTTTTGAATCTCTAAGGAGCTGAAGCCTTTTGGGTCCTATCAACCTGGTGATTATTTTAGCCAAATACGGAAAATATACAAGCGCATAAGTTAAAGGAATAACTGGTTTAGGCGCCATCCAAGCTTCGTCAAGCTTATTCACCACTGCGACCAACGCCAGTCTGGCACATCTCTCGGCGGACATTCTTTTGTCGTCATCCGCCGCTGGTTGTCCGTATTTCTGAAACAGAAACAATTTCTCTACTATTAAATGGCCATTTACGAAAAAAAAAGGAATACGAAAAAATTGTGGAGAGGAATTTTTCCATCAAGTTCTTTGCTCGTACCACAACCTTCGCCTCGCCACTTTCATTTCTTGTCCTTATTCAAACGAGATGGGAAAACTGATGCAAATTGTCTAAATAATGTCTAATTGACGTTAAAGTGTTAAGTTTAAAACTGAGTAGCAGAGAAAAGGGGCAAATTTAGAAGTACAGAATCAACTTTTGACGCCCGCCAATGATTGTGGCTTAACCCGTTTTTTTGCGAAAGCGGGATAGAGACGAATTTTATACACTTTGCAGCTTTAAGTAAACTCAATTGTAACAAATTTTATTAAAGACATTTGCCAATTTATTTAAAGCAGGCTTCTAAAATCTGGAAATCACTTACTTCGTCTAAGTTACCGGTGAAACTTTCTTGCAGAAAGTTGGTTAAAACAGGTCCAGGGCATAGCAAAGTTATTTGTAATTTTGTCCCTAATTTTTCATTTCTTAACGATTCAAAATAGCCCTAAAACAGAAAATATTTTTGTAATGCCACGTGATTTTGGTAATTATATGCTCAAGAAAAGAAACTCCCATAGACTCCCACCACGAATCTCTCTTAAAATCCCGTTTAATTTTTTTCCTTTAACAAATTTATATTAAAAAAATACAACTCATTCACTTCTTTAAATTATTATTTTTTTTTTTAAGAAAACAAATTAATTTAAGATTGTTTCCTTGGCGAATCATTGTCGATAATGATTCTAAATTGTTCATAACAATGACCCCCAATGACTAATTCCTAACACGCTTCTCCCTGTAATCTTAACTGAAATCTGAAATCAGTTTTTAACTTCGGCGCTGGTACATGTGGAGATATTTGGGAGCTTTTTTCATCGCGAATGCTTACATGAATCGCATGTTTACTGGCTGTGTAGGATGAAGAATACGGGGCACCGATTATTCCCGCCAAACTGGAGGTTATGGCAATTTGACCTTTGTCTTTGACAGAGAAATAGCGTACGGCGATTCTAGATAAAGATATTAATCCAAAAACGTTTAGTTCGAATATTTGGCGGTCAACTCCAATATCTATGTCTTCCCAAATGGCTCTCTGGGATCTTCCGGCGTTGTTGATGAGTATGTCCAGCTGAAAAACCAAAAAGTCTTTTGATAGTTTTTCAATTGTCCATGCGCACGTCCGTTCGCAAAACTTGAGGTGTTCATTTCTCTGCACGTGAAATCCCGTGCTCAAAAATTGGATGAAGCAAAAGTGAAATGACGGTTTTCGACACGAAACCTTACCGAACCAAAGTGCTGTATGACCAAGTCAAAACAAGGCTTGTGAGTATCCGTTTTAGTGATATCCATGGGTAAAATGAGGACGTCCTTTGGGGTCAGCATTGAATTCAAATGCAGACATTTCGTCTTCACCCGCTGTAGCTCTTCCTCTCTCCTGGCAGACAGAATTAGCTTTCCATTGTTTCGGGCTATCTCATAAGCCATCGCTTCCCCTATACCACTGGAAGCACCAGTGATCCATATTATTTTCCCATCAAGCTTATCTGGAAAAAGCAAGTTTTACATGACACGTTTTATTAGTGTGAATGCTCGAAATTAGCGCATTGACTGGATTTATTTCAATAATAACGTGACACTTCCAAAGATGAAAAATTTATTACTCTTTTTGAAGCTTAAATTGAAAGATAATCGGTGAAAGGCAACGTGGGAAAGGCAACAAATAACATGTCACAAAAACCCCCTAAAACCTAATTTAATTTGAAACTTTTATTATTTTTCATTTTTACTAATTAATTTATCTGCACTGTGTATCATTCACATCCTGACTTTCAATTGATAATTATTTTGAAGAGGGAAAATAAAAATTAGTACCTGAATTTAAAAGGTAAAGGAAACTAAAGCAGCTTGCAAATATAAAATGAAATTAAAAAAAATGAGATAAATAACTACATTGTAATGAATCATATCCAAATGTAACAGTGATGAATGTAGCTAACAATATTTCAGTAAAATATAAATGTTGATGTTCTAAACTACCTGAATTCAAATTTTTTCATCTTTTTTAAGATAAAAATTACAATTTTTTACAAATGCTTTTTTTATTTAAATTTTTTTTAACAAGAACAACTTATCAGGAATGTTTTTTTTTCCTCTTATGATCATTTAAAACATGGTGTTTTGTAATTAACTGTGTGTAAAGAGTTTTTAAATTAATACACAAAATTAAAATATAAAAAAAATTGTTCTTTTTTATTGACTCAATTAAAATGTTCATTTATTGATTAATAAAAAAGATCATTTCACTTGAGTTACATGAGAAAAATTTTATTTGTAATACCTCAAAATTATGGTCTTGTGGGATTTTTACAATGAAATTTTTTTCTCATGTCAGTCTGACCAGCAGCAATAGGATCATTTTATTAAATAAATAAACTAATTAAGTAAACTGAAATTTTAATAACTGAAAATTCAATAATTATTTTTAATTGAACTTCATATAAAATCACTGTCAGTCCTCATGAACAATTCAGAAAGGTAACTATGAGTGTTGTATAAAGATATAAAGCTTTAAACTTAATATAATGTGTTGTAATTTTTCAATCAGTAACAAACATTAAATGAATCAGGGGAAATTTTTCAGAACATGGTGAAATTTAAGGAGTACAAAAATGCGTTTAATTTCATAATTTTTCAAAAAGTTGAAACTTCGTTTGCATTGAGCTCTGCCAGTACGGATACCGTAAACACATTTTTTACTTGAATCATCTTGTATTTATAATTATGGCACGAATTACTGTTAAATGAACGGCAAAATACAGTGCAGTTACAACTGTATAAAATTTTGGTAGAGACTTTGCCTGACATTCATAACGAAACGTAAAAATGAGGCTGCAAATCGAAAAAAGCAAAATTACCAGTCGAACAACGTGTAAAAGTGTAAGAAAATGAAGCACCTACTAAGTTTTTTACCGAATTTCTCGGCTATTGCAAGAGCAACATCGCAATCGACGATAAGAAGAAGTACTAGATAAATTAAATAATATATGATAACAATTATTCCAATAAAAGTAAAAAAAGCCATTTTTAAACAGAAACAAAACCGTTAAGTTTACTATTCATTAATTAAATTACGCTTCTTTACTTTTGGCCCTGTAGAAATTATTTTCATCTACAGTCGTCGATGCATCTATTTGCACGACTTTAAACGCGAAGCGTAAACTTATAAAAATAATCACTAAGTTGCGGTTAACTCCATTGCCCTCATCGTCGATCGTGCAGCAAATGCAGAACCCGACCAAAGTGGAAGCCGCTCAACCTCCTCGCCTCCGACCACTCCTTCCGATAGCAACCTCAAATTGTTTAGCTCGATGGTTTAAGTCCAAGGCCATCCGTGTTTTCTTTCATCGGCGAGAAAGTCGACTGGCGAGCGTCGATTGCTTCGGCCGATGAAAATTTCTTTCGAACGTTAATGTATCGTTGCGCAATTTAAACGGGGAAACTTTGAACAGTGACAAAAGGTCACTGGTCGGATTTATTGGATGAAAAAAAGACAGACCGAAAACTTAGCTGCATTCGGTAACATCCGTGGCGCCATCGAACTCAGCCTTCGCGTTATCTCCCAATGCAGTGCGCAAAAGGCAAGGCGTTCAGTTAATTAAAGACGCAAAAATATAAACTGCCAAGGCAGGAGCGGATTTCCGTTTGGTATTACTTACCCTGCGCATGCCAGCGCGTAAACGTTTGGAAAGACTGGCGATTCGAGCATGCCGCAACCGATTTTTGAGGTTCACCGCAATGGCAGAGTGTTAAAACCGAAGCCTCCAAAATGGCTTTTTCGGTTTTCAAGATGTCGCCAACGGCCCAACCTACTCTCACGTTCACATAGTATTATTGCTTTCGTAGGAACGTTATTGTGAGGAAAAAGTGATTCGTTTAATTGCATTGAATAAATACTTTTAAAAATAATCTTAATGCTCTATTTAACGTAATCTTCCGTTCGAGAAATTGAAAACTTAAAAAAAAAAAAAAACCCACGGCAAGCATTGTCGGGCTTCATCATTAAATCCGAGCATTTAGTTGTTCACGTGCAGAATGATGTCTTTCGGGTGAATTTCGTTGTTAGAAAGATTGGCTTCGGGTATAAGAAAAAACAACCGGGCTGAGGGAAAAGCGGACGCCCTTGCTGGGAAAATTTTTCCATTATATTGAGGACGATTGGTTGAAAAAATATGAGAAAAATTTCTTTTAGTCACCGAGGGTTTCAATAACAAAAAAGGCTCCAGGATCTCGTATTTTGATGCATTAAATTTCTAGAGCGGTCAGGTGGATTATCTGCTACAAAAAAATTTTAAAAATTCATCGGATGTAATGCTGCAATCAATCAGCTAACTTGTAACATTCCCCTAACTAACTTATACATATATATGTATATTTTATCAGTGGTACCGCCCTAAATAAACATACAATAATACGATGAATTATAAATTTATTTTCATATTCATCACTTAAATTATTTTGCATCATTCAACTCCGTTTATTAAAGCAATTTCGGATAAATGCTGCTCATAAGCTACATTTTTGAACTTGCATAGCCTCTTTTTCTGTCGATACCCCTCGTTTGTAAGGTAACCGACTTCAAAAAAACTGTTTACCACATATTTAATATGGTGATATCTGATTATCTGAGTAATATAGCAGTTCGTTTCATGAGATGATAAGTGTGGGAACAAAACAATCCACTTACATGAGTACGTTCCTTAGTCATAACGTTTGGTGCGAATTATGTAAGCGAATATGTAAAATGTGAGAATCAGCCATTAATATATTAACTTGTTTTATGTGTCAACGATGACCATGCCAGGAAATCTCTGGAAAGAGGCGCGGTACGAGCACTCGAATCAAAATTAAGAAAAGTTGCAGATGAGTAAGGTTTAAACACTATTTTCTGTGATTTTCTTAAGATCCTGTTTAATAAATGCAAACCGAAAATGAAGCGGTTTGACTTTCGTCATTTCTGACAACCGAAATCAATCCGTAAAAATTGACTTTAAGACAAGTTTTAAAACTGGGACAATTCAGATTTAGTTTAAAATTCTTACATTTGTATACCGTAGACAGGACGCATTGCTTAAAAAAAATTTTTTTTTTCTCATTTTTCGTTTAAAAATACAAACAACGTTTTAAGAACAGAGTTCGGTACAGGAAATTCTGCGGTTAATATAAAACGATGTGATTTTATTATTTTTACCAATAAATGGCTTAACGTAGGAGTTTGTAAGAGTTTCAAATTCAGCTTATTAACTGGCATTCTTCGTCCCAGTTAACGGGCCTAAATGGATTTGTCAACTCAACAAATTTTTTTAAGGTACACGGTGCCCCGCAGTTGGGTATTTGGAGCTCCTCCGGTTCCGCATGCTCGGGATTTTTCAAATAGAGTAACTGGAAAAAGCCATCATCGCCATTATTTGTAGGGTGGTCGTCAACTGGGCAAAAAACTGATTATTAAGAAATGTTTTCCCGAATACCTTAACGTTTGGTTCTCGATCATCTTCCTCTCGATGCAATTCAAAGATCAGCGATGCTCCGTTTTCGGGCTTTTTCAGATCGGAAAAGCCCAGCACTCGAAGGGAAGACACCAGGTTCAAGTCGTGTCCGGAGTACAAGAAAATTTTCCGGTTTGGCTTCAGTGTGCCGAGAGATTTCTGCGTGAAGTGCTCGACAATGTCCTTTATTAGAGGGCCGCCCTTCAGACGCTTTTGCTTGTCCGTAAATGTGAACAGGGCCAGGCTCAACGCGGCAAGATCCTTCATTTTTTCAGGGTAGACCCCCGCGGTCCAAGGTGGCAGTTTTAAATTGTTTCTCTCCTGAAACAGTTTGCCCACGTAAGAATCGCCAAACGGTAAGCGTCTCGAAAGTGATGGAAGTTTTCCCGGCAAAAAATGAAGGAATTTCCTCGTCGAATTCTAAGCTCGGAGAGGTCTGAATTTCGAAAGATGGCGGAAGCAGTAAAACCAAAATAAAAGATTTAAAAAAAAGGGACATTCTGGGTACCAGAATGTACCATCGGTTACATTCGCTTACTTCGATTTCCAACGTGTTGTAGAGTCTCTCCACGTCCAGAACGCTTCCGACCTGCCTTCCGGACTTTTCCGTTAAATATCCGTACAAGTCAGAGTTATCCGAATCTGTTTTAAGGACGAAGGTAGAAGAATAAGATTTGTTAAGTTCCGAATCGTAACTTGGACATGGCTTCCTCATTACGATCAACTGAAAAAAATTTGCACATTAATCGGAAACTGCGGCATTGTTCGCGTTCGCGATCGAAACTGCAGATCCCACCTGATCCAGACGCTTCGGAATCGTGTGCACGGGGATCGGCTGCCACGGGAGATCCCTGTTCCACAACTGATCTCCCTTCGGCGGATACAGGCCTGCCAGACAGACTTGGGCGCTCATAAGGCACCGATCGTGATCGCTGCTGACCACGTAAACGTCATCTGCAGAATACCTGTCATTTAGAAACTGGCCGTACCTCTTCCTCAGCAAAATTCCAAGAGAATGCATCTGTTGCATGCCTAACTGAGAACAGAGGGAAAATTTAAGGAAGAGAAAACAAACGTGCAGCATTTAACCGTTCGGTCTTCGGGGCACGCCCGCGGACGGTTCGCAACAGCCAAAACCAAAGCAACTGAAAGCGTCAAACTCGAAAGGCGTTCGGATTACCTTAGTCAAGGCGCCCCATCCGCCAGGCCAGTAGGAGTCATTCCTGTAGGGATCGTTCGGGTAGGTGTCCGTCGGGTTCCTGTCTCCGTGTCGGAACACCTGAAAATATTTCGTCCAGAAAATCCTTTGCTTCGGCGGGAACGGAAAACCCAACTGCAAAGTTTTGCTCTCCGGCACTCGAATTAATATTTTCTCTTCGTTACCTTCCCAGCAGAAGTTTGCTACGGAAAAAAGGTTAGTGCAAAGCATCGGTGGACCTCGAGACTGAACGTACCACGCTGACCTGTCGAAGGGTCGAGGGAATCCGCGCTTGCCGCCCGAGAGCCACATAGGAGACGAAGCCCAAGGACAACAGCACGCAAATGACGCCTACGGCAACGACGCCACCCCTGCATCTCGGCATTTCACACCCCTGGCTCCTGATTTTTCAAATGCAAATCACTGAAAATTATAAATTGAAACGTGAAAGCGAACGAGGAGTAAAAAAACCGCGTTGAGGACAACGAAGCAATTAAACGCGATCATTCCTCGACGTGACGCGGCACGCCAGCGGAGGCGACTCCGAGCGACGACCTTGCGAAACCTGCGAATCGGCGTCGGCTTCCCTCGGGAGTGCGACGCTCGTCCCGCGGGAACCATCCCGAAATTTGTCCTCGCGGAACTCATCCTCGAGTCCCGGCAAGGGCGATCCGGGAGCGGGAGATTCGGGAAGATTCGCTCGGCGATGAACCGCCTCTGAATGCAATGCCAACGACCTTGGCTTTCGATCGATGACCTTCGGATTTTTCCGCCTTTCAATTTTCAAATAATCACGACGGCCTCGTCTTTACGAGCCGCAGGTGCCGGCATCGTGGAGGTTTCGCTCGGCATCCTTGGAACGCGGAAACTCGCGAGAAGACCCTTATTAAAGACGGAAATTTTCGATTTTTCACATGTCTGACATCAAAAGAAATTCTTCGTTACGGGTGCAAGGGAAAATATTTATTTTGAAGTTTTTCTTATTTCAACTTATTTATTCCGGTTCCTTGTCTCCGGCGAACAAATTGGAATTTTCAGCTTCGACGAGATTCAAACTGATTTTCCACAGAACGCTCGCCAGATGGGGGTTTTCCGCGTCCTCGGAAGGCTTGGTCACCTTGCAGTTGGAGTAGTACAGCCCCGTCTGCTCTGCCGTGGAAGGATCGACGGCGCACATGATGGTGGTCTGAGCCCCCTGTTCGGGAGTGCGGAAAAGCCACTTGCCGACCGTGCCGACGAAGGAAGTGAGCCCTTTGAAATAGGTTTTGTCAAGATGGCGGCCCAACTCGGTTCTCACCACCCCCGGGTGGACGGCGTAGGTTGTCACCCCTTTTCCCTCCAGCCGTTTGGCCAACTCCTTGGTAAAGAGAATGTTGGCTAGCTTGCTTCTTCCGTAGGCTCGTCTGGGATTGTATTTAACATATTCGTAATTGTAATCTTCGAAATTTGTATCTGCCCCTGAAACACGCGGCGTAAGGCGTAAGTAGGACTGGGAAACTGGGGGTTTATAGCGACGCTAACGGAGACACCAACATTTGTGTGCCGCCGAAGATAAGTTGACTATTCTGGCAGGAGCAGAGCGAATTATCCTGGGCAGAAGAAGCAGAGTGAACAGGAAGTGTCCCAAGTGATTGGTCGCCAGCTGCTTTTCGATTCCGTCTTCCGTGTATTCGAGGTCGCACATCATCACGCCTGGAACACATCGCGCACCACGTCAATCGTTTCCGGTGGAAGTTCAAAGTCGTCTGTTTCTGCTGCTGCGGCCCTCACCTGCATTATTGACGAGAATATCGATCCTCGACTCTTCCTGCAGGATTTCTTCGGCGCATTTTTTCACCTGTTTTAGCGAGCACAGGTCCAAATGTTTTACGATCAGGGTTCCGACGTTCTCCTGGTTTTTGAATGCTTCCAATATCTCCCTCTTCGCTTTTTCCGCCTTTTCGACGCTCCTGCAGGCCATTAAAACCCTCGCACCTGAAAAAGACAACTTAACGTGGAACGGTTGACCGCACCTAGCGAAGACACCATTCCTGATGCCCCGAACAATGCTCTCCAAACGAGGAAAACCGCATTTTGCGAGTATTCCCCGTGTGGATGACCGTTCTGCATGCTCATCGCACCGGCCCACCTCTTTTCCAAAAGTCCAAGGCATTGTATTTTCCAATACCGGTGTTGCTGCCCGTGATTATAACCGTTTTGCCATCCAATCGCTCCTTGCTTTCGCATTTTGGCGGAAAAAAATGGGAGAACATCCTGTAAATAGTGGAATATCAATCGATGAAAATGCAATCTCGAAAGCGAATCGCAATTTGCAAATCCCTCGGGATGCTTCAAATATTCGTGTTAAATGGCGTCGCGGGAATGTCATCTGCTGACGCGAAGACGTTTCCGTGGATTTCCGCCCCGGGAATTTTTTGAAAATCGACGAGCTGATCACGGAAGACGCGAAATGTTGAAGAATCCTGATGGTGCAATCGGGAGAGCAACTGTTTCCGGGCAAATAACTGGAATAACTGTGGCCGGGAATAATTGAAAATACCCTGGCATTTGGAGTTCCCATGATTTTTTTGGTGGCTCCGCGTGCTTTGCGCAAAGTCGTAGGCATTTCGACTCTTTGCAGAGAAGATGCACAGTCCGTGAATTAAATACAGACTCTTTTCCCCAAAATAGGACATTCATACCTCAGTTTAAAAATGTATGTAAAAACGTAAACACGGCACTAACGCTTGCTGGCTAATATGTGGTTTGTTTACCCTGAGCAAATTTGTTTGTGGATAAAATAGTTATTGTTTATTAGACGCAATTATTTTCGTGGTTTATTCCATTTTTTTTAAAATTTTGCTTAGGCAAGCTCCGGGAAAATCTTTGGATTTGATCCTCTCACTTGAGTTTCGGTCACCCGACAGTTCGATCGCGTTTCAGCAGCAAATGCAATGCTTAGCAGTGCTCCGATCCGGGCACCTCAAACGGGTTTAACTTCGTTCATAAAAACTGTAGTAAAAGACCCCCGGCAACGACGCAGGGGACAACCCAAAAAATGCGAACAAATCTCTGCCTCTGAAAGGGCATCGACGAGAGACTCGCTTTCGTCGCGAAACAAAGCACGTTTTCTGCGCGCAGAAGGCGAAAACTTACCTGCACGCACTGGAACAACCGTTAACGTCATGCAATCGTTGCCAACTGAGGCATCCCACATTTCCCGACCTCCAGGAGTCGCGACACTGAGAGCCTCGGCTCGGGAGCAAAAGCGCTCAACTCTCAAATCCACACCTCTCCAGTAACAGTTCGAACTCCGTACTATTACACTGGAACCGCAGTGTGAAACATCGGCTTAAAAAAACGATGCATTCTGACACGATCGAAGGAAACGTTTGGCTTAAGTGCGTTCGAGGTTACGAGTAAAATTACTGACATGATCGCTTTTTTTGCACTCTCGATTTGCCGAATCGAAATCTTTTTCGCTTTATGAGCAAGTTGTTGATTTGTCCTCGCATAAGTTGGTTGTAATAAGGAGAGATAAAAACCATCGGTCGATCCGAGCTCCGCGATCTCTCATGCGACGTCGGCAAAAGAAAGATCGCATGATGAAAAAAGCGTTTCGCAGCCTGCGAAATCAGACGTTGCCGACCTTCGATTAGAATCTCGCAGGCCACGCGAGCGACGCCGAGTTCCCTCACGTAAAATGACGAAACGGTCTCTCTTGGGAGAGGCCTCCAAAAATTGTGCCAATTATATCTTGGAACATCTAAACACGGAGAAAAGAAACATGATTTGTCATGTACATTTTACCGGAAAATCTTCTTTTCTAAAAAGAAAGGTGAGAAACCATTCGCGCTGCCTCCATTTCGAATTAGAAATTGTCTAATCAAATCAGGTTCGATCAAACACAAAAAAATTAATACCTTACTTAATATTTACATATTTCGAAAATTTCTCTCTATTCCGCATTTTTCCTGCGTAATGTTATAACATAATTAAAAAAACATATTTTTATAAAATCAGAAAATAAAAGTTTCAGAAATTGCTCGGAAGGAAATAACATAAAGTTAAGTTGGCATCATTGGCGGCAACAAAATCGTAAAAGGCGGAAATTCAAAATTTGCGGTACCGGAAGTCATTTAATTACATTTCGAATGATAAATATAAAAGTATTTTAATACAAAATGTTATTTGTAAATAAAAGAGTATTTCAACCTTTCTAGATGCACATTTGCACTAATCTGAAATGGACGGGCGAATGAATTATTTCGCCAAATGAGAAACAGTTATTCACTAGTTATTAGCATAAGCAACATTTTCATGCGAATCAAAGCAACGTAATGCACGATTTGTGATCCAATAGTTGAACTAAGTATACGGATATTTTTTGCAGTCTTTTAAGCAGAAGACAATAAGTTGTGGTTCCGCGATATCCCATTTATTTCCTCCGGAAAAGATAAAAAGTCCTGCGATTTGACCGGAAGCTCGCCCCTCCCGGTCCCTTCACCAAGCGTTCACCGTCGATCTTACGGGTACGAAAGGATCGAAATCGTCGAGTCCCACCATCTTCCAGCTGATTTCCCACAGCTTTTTCGCCGCATCCAAGTCCCTGGCCTTCGACGCGGGTATCGTGGCCCTGCAGTTGCTGTAGTAGAGACCGGTCTCTCTGCCCGCGGCCTCGTCGACCGCGCAATAGATAGTCGTTTTCGCTCCTTCGTCGGGAGTTTTCAGTAACCATCCCAAGCAGTTGCGGTAGAACATGCGGAAACCTGGGAAGCAAGTAACATCTAGATGCCGACCAAGCTCCGTCTTGACAACTCCGGGATGCACGGCGTAGACGGTCACTCCAGTTCCTGAAAAGAAGTTTCTCCGTTGGTTCTTCGTTTCGCGACAAAGCCATCCCCGCACGGAGCGACTCTCTCACCTCTCAGCTTCCTCGCCAGCTCCTTTGTAAAAAGTATGTTTGCCAGCTTGCTGCGTCCGTAGGCAGCCATCGGCGAGTAGTCGGTTTTTTCCCAGTTGAGATCGTCGAAGTCCATGTGTCCGACTGAAGCATTACCGAAATTGAGTAAGTCAATTCACATTTAAGGAAAAGAGGCAGAGCGAGTCATCTCAGGTTACCTTTATGAGCAGAAGAGGAGAGGTTTACGATCCTGGCCGGAGCGGAGCGGATGATCAGCGGAAGAAGCAGCATCGTCAGCAGGAAATGTCCAAGATGGTTGGTGCCGAGCTGCATTTCGAATCCGTCTTCGGTCCGCTGCAGAGGACACATCATCACTCCTTGGGAGAAACGAAAGGTTCGTTAGTCGTCAATTGCGCGAGGAAACCTCCTCCCGGTGGACGCGACCGCCTTCGACAACAAGCCGACGGACTCTTCCGGCTCGATAGCACGAGACCGGAAATCGAGTTGACGTGCAAGTATCGGGTGCGGAGTCGGTTTACTCGTTCCATTTACCGGCATTGTTTATGAGAATGTCGATGCGAGGTTCTTCGTCGAGTATTTCTTCGGCAAAAGCCCGGATCGACTTCAGGGATGCCAGATCCAGGCGCTTGACTTTCAGTTCTCCTGCGAGGGAAACGTCTTTGAAATCCTTCGCCATGTTACTTCGGGTCTCTTCCGCTTTGTCGACGTCTCTGCAAGCCATAATGACGCGGCACCCTGCAAATTTTATTCACTTTCAATACTGCACGAGCCGAGAAGAAGCGTTAGAATCGCTTGGGGTCGCGATTATTCGACGCCACGTTCTCATTTTGGGCGTCGAGCACAATGCCGACATTTGTCGCTTTCCGGAGCCAAAAATTACAAATCTCCATTTGTAAATTTCCCAGTTCGCATTTAAGAATTAAATTCGAGCCCGTAGTTCCGGCGTCTGCATCTTTTTTCCCGTTCGAGATACCTTCCCGCGCCTTCGACCGGCGGCAATGACCGGAATGCTGGTAACGGGTGGCGTCGATACCATTTTCCGGGCGCTGCTCTCGCTTTCGTGTCACGCCAGTCTCCGAGATTTCGGCACGGAGGACAAAAGGCAGCGCCTTCCTCTTCTGCGGTTCGACCTCGGGTTTCGAAACGGGGGTGGGTTGCCAGGTCGGGGTTACCCACCTCTCGCGCATAGCTCCGCAGCGCTGCACTTGCCGATCCCGGTGTTGCTTCCGGTGACGATCGCCGTTTTGCCCTCGAGGCGAGTCTCCGCCCCCTGCCTGCCGAAGCCAAGCCCCATTTTCTTGAGTGAAGCACCGAAACAAAAAGTTAAGCGTTACTGTTTGATAAAAATGTCATTTACTTTTGCATGGCGAAGCATTACCTGCTGCCGCCAAGGCGTCTTGCGGAAGCGAACTGCGTCGAGAAATCGAAAAGGGATCTTGGCCATTGTTTCTGCCCCAATCGGCAGGAAAGGCATCACCCTTCGCCCGACCCGATTCGTGCACGAGCGGAACGAGCGGACATTTCTGAAGTCGCGCAAGCCGAAGCGGAGGCCCCGAGAGCACTGAGACCGCATACGGCTCTGCGCTCGGGCACGGAGCGAGTTCGTTCACCCGACTCGGAACGCAGCCGCTGGAAAACCACCCGAAATTGAACTTACTTGTGGAAGAATTTAACAGATCGGTGTCCTGATTGCGGGCAGGAGTATTTGGATTCGCTCGCCGTCGGGTGACAGACCTCCGGAAGTGCTTTTCACCACTGCTCGAACCTTAAATTCGAAAATTAATTTGGACCGACCCGTAAGCCCACGCGGCAGCCGAAGCTCTGCCCTTAGTCTGGAACCGAGGCAGAAGTCGCGAAACCGAATGTTTTGACCGGGAGCGGCGTTGTCACGAGAAACCGCTACGGCGGGGCTAACAAGAAAAGCTTTGACCCCGGGAAAACCCGAAAACCGGTCTCCTTTTGGACTCGCCATGCGCGTCGCAGTGGGTCGGGAGCAGTGCCGAACGCTTTTCTTAAGGTTTTCCGTGGCGAAATGAGAAAAATGTTTGGCTGCAGTTTGCGTCCCGGAGCTTAGGGGTTTTCCGAACGTTCCGCGGTCCTTCGAGGCACACTTTGGAAGAAGCAGGAAGGTCCGGATTATGCTCAGCTTTAAGTCACAAAGAGTTTTCTGTTAATCAAATGCACTTTATTAGTTATCTCCTATTTTTTACGAAGTTCTCTGTACAGTTATAAATTACGTAAATTAATATATAACAATTATGATTTATTGTACTTTCAATAATGAGGTTTTAATCTAAATGACGATACCTCTTGGACAAAGGCTCGTGAGTTAAAATTAAAACATCATTCAATCATTTAATTGGCGGACTTGTACTATTTACTATTCATAGAAAATAATATTTTGAAATAACCTAATATAAATCGAACGTAGTAGAACAGGCAATTGGGTTGCCTTATTATAGTTAAATGTTCTGTAACTTTGCCGTGTGCAGAATTCTCGCACGGGCTGTGCTTCTGATGCTTTGCCTCAAGGGGAACCCATTCCAGGTTCTTTTTCCATTAAGCTTCCGTAATCTTTTTTCCCCAGTTTTCGAGGTAATTTCAAGCTATTCCAGTTCCGATAAAAATTAAATTAACAAACTAAAAGAGCGTTAGTAGATTACTGTGAAACGTCGCTGTCATTGTTCTGGAGCAATAGTCCGAAAAATCTAAAATATATAAAATAAAAAGTACGGGGTGAATCGAATAAAAATATATATTGAAAGGGAAAATAATAAAATATATGATTAACGTCGTGCATTCGAAAACTTGACTAATGAAAAAAATTAAAGAAACTTTCGAACGGGAATCTAAATTTGTAAACTGGTTTCTTAAAAACCCTCAATAATTGAAAATTGTGATTCAATGAAAGTATCAGCAAAGAATGTAAAATTTCAATGTCGATTGTCTATCAGTGCCAACTGTCCTAATCGATCATTAGTATGATATTCAAGACCTTATGCATTCGTATTAAACCTATCGCCTGAAACATCTCATTTTGAAAATCGACATTACATAAATCAGAAATATTTTTCTTATTTTCAGAATTCTCTGTAAAAATTAATTTTAACAAATATAAACTCCAGAACACATTTCTATGTTTATGTGAAAAAAGAATTAAAATAAGCCACTCTAAATCCAACAATATAATAAAGAAGGTTCCACCGAGATAAGTTGTCGATAAAAAAATTAAGTATCTGGAAACAACTATTCCTAAAATCAAATCAAACCTAATTTCAAATTTTTGCACAACTGAAACTGTGTTCTCCTCTTAGTGTTTAAATCTTTCTAATAATCTAAAGACAAGTTATGTTTCCAAGACAAAAAAAAAATGCTTTAAATTCTAAATATTTCATGACCCAATCTTCCGAAAGAAAACTGAAACATTTAAAACTAATTGGATTTAAACTTGAAACTACACCACTCATTTTCTGATATACAAATAACAATTGTTAAACATAAACCGATACGTATTAAACTTTCAAGTCGAACAAATTTTCTGACAGGAGGGAAATTTTAAAAATATACCAAGAGGATGTTAACACAAGATGACTTTAACATCTAATAATGTACATATCTGGACATGGAACCTCTACTGAAAAAGCAAAATTACTCTCTGAATGCTTTCGATAAAGCCCCCTTTTAAATCTTGAGGGAGAAGCATTGTTACAAAACACTGATGGTTAATACCTTAATATATTCAATAAAATACTAAACTGCAAAATTATTTGAAAAATTTTTGATTCAGCAAGTTAAAAAGTTTACGCCCTTTACTGCAACAATTCAAACCGAAAAAATTGCATAGCTGATTCAAAATAGGCAAGTAAGAAGGTTTTTTGGCGTTTTTATCCGAATGATTTGAATTAGTCTATTTTAGTCTTAATTCGGAATCAGGTTCATCTTGAAAAATAACTGTTACTACTGAAGGATCCGACGGCGACTCGTCGTGTGGCGTCGATCTCTTGCGATTACTCCTGGAATTAAAAGGTCGATGGTATCTGCTTCTTGTCCGGGTCAAAGATTCAAGCTCGTGAGTTTCACTTGCATTCGACTGCACCGTGCTGCCGCACGTGACACTCGAAGAAGATAATGTAGATTCCGATAAAATTGTGCTATAAAATACTTTGTCACTTCGATTCGGTGAAATGTTACTTTTTGATGAGAAGTATTTGAGAATCGATGAATAAGATAATTGACCAAATCCTTTTACTGGGCCCATTACACAAAGAATAGACATCAGAAAGACTGTTGAATAAAGCCAACTTGTTCCCATTATAATTATTAGGAAAATCCCAATCTGAAATCGGAAGCAACAAATAATATTTATAACATATATATAATATAAATATATATATATTAATAATATTGCATATAATATTTTCAGTTGCAACTCGTGATTGAAGTTGCCGATGATTGTTATAATTTTTATAAAAAAAACGAGTTTAAAGAAGTCATCTTCTTATAGAAATATTAGAAGTTATTTTCTTAATTATTTAAGGTACAAAATTATACTTAAAAATAACAATTAGAGAATACTTTATATATTATTGTATTAAAAATAATTTAAAACATTTAGAGTTTATGATATGCGATAACTTTGTATCAAAATACGGACAAAGAGCAATCTAACTGCTGAAATAAGATGCCGCGAGACGACAATTTCATAGCGCTTTTTAGATAACCGGGGATTCATGCGTCAATAAGACGCACTTGAGAACATGAAAGAAAATTATCACTGATAAACTGAAATTTTTTATTCATTTCTAAACAAAAAGAAAATTCCATTATATATTTGACTATAAGTTTAACACTTTGTTATTCGTGTTTGCAATGAAATCGAATTAATGTGTCTCATTATTGAAAAGAGAAATTAAAAAATTAGGACTTAAATTAAAAAAAAATGTATCTTCACTAATAAATTCGGATGGCAGTGATTAGGAAGAGATCAGATTGCCTATAAATTAAAGACTTTTGCATTCAGAATCTGAATTTCGTAAGATTGATAATTGCAATCTTGGCGATAGTGAAGGTAATGGATGATACTATCATGAGCTACACACGTGATAAGAATATTTCGAAATTGCAAAAGGTCATCCCAAATGTTGATCTTAATTAAAAATTGAAAAGAAGATAAATGGTAGCAAAAGATGGTAATAATGGAATTGTCGCATTCAACGACTCTAAGTCGGTGTATACCACATTGTGTTATACATGAAACACATTATCATTACAATATTAACTAAAAAAAACTTTCGTCCTACTTTTTCAAGCCAAACAGCCATCTTCAAAATTCACGTCATCGATTGTTTTGTATAGAAGGGGAAATATGGTATGGATTGTTCATGTTAAATGGTCTCTTATATCACGGCTAAACAGAAAAGTTATGAAAATGCACCGAAAAATCTTGCACGGAATTTCTCTTGTAAACGCTTTTAGTATTTTACAAAACTGCGACAAAGATTATAAAAAATACTTTGATTTAGAGAAATGATAGTCGCAAAATTATTAAAACTATCTGAAAGTTCAAACAAATCTGTTTGAAGTTACCATAATTTTGCCTTTCGCGAGGATCGATTAAAAAAAGTTTGACATTTGTGGAGACGATGTCATTCGAATAAAAGATGTGAAATGAATCGACGAGACACAAGAGAATCTGAATTAAAACTCTGATTTTTTGTTCAAAATACCCTGACAACATTACCTTTGCATTGAACATTTTAATGTATTACACTCTAAATTATATGTTTAATAAACTAGGTTTGTAATAATTCAATAATTTTGCTGCATGCTGTGAGATATGTGTCCAAATGTTTTTTGAAAGGTCTTTTATAAGTAATTAAATAATCGTCACCCGAATAAAAAGTGACATTACCATTTAAAGGTAATAGTATTGCGTCCAAAACTGAATATATATAAATAAATTTGATATTTGAATATATAAATAAAATTAATAAGTGAAAAATTGATGATACTACAGTGACGCAACACTTTAGTTCATTCATCCCTAAGTATTTTTCGTTAAAATGTTTCAAATAGCAATAATTGCACCTCGGTAAAATTTCATCGGTTGCGATAAGCCACTGTGCAAAGCTTCTCGTTAAATGTAGCAAAGAAAATTCGATGTAATTTACACAGGTTTATATTTTGTATAAAACTTTTCTGGCTAGTTAAAAACCAGTTTTACCTGTATGTATGGCAATATAGTCGATGGAAGCATGAAAATTCCAGCAGCCCCAGTGGTGAGAGCTGCCATCAAAGTCGGACCAGCCATTCTATTTAAGGTAAACGCAACGGCTGATTGTCTATCCTCGTCATTTGACTGACGAAAATTCGTTCCATAGTGAAGGCTAAAGTCGACAGCAAGTCCAATTGCTGATGTGACCGCCACTGACTCGAGTATATTTAATCGCCAACCCAGTAATATTAAAATAGCAACCTAAAATGTAAACAATTTCACTGGAACGTATCTAATAAGATAAAAGCAAATACTATCACTTGTTTAATTTTTATAAAACTGCATATAAAACATTTTTCTCCATTATGGGGCTTTTTCTTATTTTTTCAACAAAAAGAAGAGTTTATCCATTGCAAAAATTATCATTCTGAGTAATTTTTTTTCATGAAGGGAACAGTGATCTCAAATTTTTAATTATTGACATGTAAGAAACTTACCGTAACAAATATTGTAGAAGTAATGGCTATTATTGTGTATAAACTGATTAAAATATTAAGAGTAACAAAAAAAACTACAATCAAAGCAACAGCCATTGAAACACCAATCGAAACAACTATATCGTTCGATAAGGCTAACTGCAAATCGTAAAAACCAAGTTCACTAATAAACCATCCTCCTTTCATTCCTTCGGGCGCACTAGATAATTGTTCTTGAAACCAATTTTCGATTTCGATAAAAAAGTCATTCATCTCTTTAAAAGATGCGGAATAGACCTGATTGCTATCATACTCTATGACTACAGCTTTTATGCTGCCTCTGAAACAAAATTTTATTCGTTTAAACACAAATTTTATTATCTATTAGCCTAATTTATAATTTTTTTATTTATATCATACCACAATCTTAGCGTTTCATCCAAATTTAATACTAAAGAGAGTTATTTCTTTACCTTTCCGATTTGGAAAATTTTGGTCCCGCTACTCCAGGCAGAAAATAATCGGCTGGGGTTTCATATAAGTGAGCCATCGCTTCAACAATACAAATGTTAAATATTTGCCTTGTGTAGGGGAACGATGAAGTTTCGCAGCAAGGTGTCCGGTCAATATTATCTATTGGATCTCTGCAACGTCTTTGCATCCAATTGGTGAAGGACTCGATAAAACAGTTCGGTAACAATGGTCCCAACGTAGATTGGTAAAACTTTTGATGACGAAGAGTTCGACAAAAATTCAAGAGCCAAACCTTGAAATAAACCGCATTAAATGTATATTTTGAAAATCTAGGTAGCGGCAGTATAAATTATTATCATTTCATTATGATAACTCGCACCTGTGATTCTGGGGATGATACATCAAAAGATGTATCGAAAATCAGATTTCCTTTGGAAGTTGGCTCCAAAAAGTCTCCATTATCCTCAGGAAGTACTCCCCATACGAATCTTAAGGGTAATTTAAAATTTGTGTTGTCCCAGCCATTATCCTTCAAGAAATACAACTTCAAATTTTCTTATATTCCTAAGAAAAATTAGTCGAAACTGGTAGCTAACATTTCCTTTTTCGAAAAAATAAAGGATTAAAATATATTGGGTTAATAATTAATTGAAAGTCAAAATAATACCTTCCATGACTTTACATTCTGGGTGAATATCGGATAGTGCTTGACCAAAATGCTCGAAGGGTAAAAACGGGCTGCAGATATAAAGAAATTATTAATATAAAATAATTTCTATTACATTAAAAAACATTTATCTTATTGCCCAATTTTTTTTATGGCTTTAAACGATAACAATACGATTTCTAAGGAGACACATGCCTCATTTTGTCAAAGAATTTTCTTAACACTAAAAATAATTTAAATTATTATTCGAGCTTCTATTTTTCTAGATCCTTACATTCTATGAAACTTTTCATTTAATTATATTAAAAAATAAATTTTATATCAAATCTACATCCTCAATAGCTATTCCTAAAGAAAGGTTTTTAATTCACCTTTTCTAATTTTTCAAACCACAATCTATCTCGATAATTTAGGTCGTATTGTTCAAATAAATGCTTCGACTCAAATAAATGAAAATTTTTTGAATCGGGGAGCCTCAGCTTTGGATAATATAATACAATCACGGCACTTCCAGCAGCGACAAGAGAAAAAACGCACAGCCAAATCCATTTGAGACGTGTCACAATCATCAATAAACAACGCTCCCAAAGTGCCCTCATCTGAAAAACATGAAATTGCTCATTTAAAAAAATTTTTTTTTTGTATAAAAATACGTTTTCCTTTCAAATAATCAACACGGGTTAAAGATATAATGTAGCCGAACAATATATTTTTGTAGACAAACAATATATAAATTTATATGAATAAATAAATATAAAATAATAAAAGTATCTATAAACTCAGTTATTATCCTAAGCATGAACAATATACAAAAATGTTGTGCAAACTATTTTGTGCAAAAGAAATAATTTTTAATTTACATTCTTATAATTATTCATACAATATTAATTAATTCTCTAAACAAAAATTTAATATTTATATCATTTTAATGTTCAATATTTCATAATTTATAATATTCACGTTAATATCAATATTTAATTTCTGTATAAAGATCTAATTTGTTAAAATTAATATTCTGGATTTATGTATAAAAAATTTATAATTTTAAAAACTTGAAATAATTTGAAATAAAATTTTTTTTGCTAAATTTTAATCACTATATTTCTGTGTTAAGTGTTAATATTTTCGACATTTATAGCGACAAAACTTAATATATTGTTATTATTCACGTGAGTAATTTAATTACTTTACCTGAAATGAATGTTCTCGAAATACATGTATTCTGCTGTTTAACTCGGTTCGCCAGTTCGTCGGAATCATTATCAAACAACAACATTTTTCTGCAATTACGAAGCATGCTGGTAACCATGTCATCATAAGCAAAAAATTAACTATCACTGCCGTACCAGCAAAAACACTGCAAAAATTTTTTCACTAAGCGTTAAGCCCTGTTTGGATTTTTAAAAACAAGTTTTTATAAATCAAATTAATTTAAAAAGGTTGATTTTCTATGGTATTGTTAGGAATGATTAGAAATTACATGTTTGTAATATTTATCAACTAGCCAGTTAATGATAAATCACATAAAATCAATAACCATAAATTAAATATTCTCAGACACTCATCTTCTAGTAACTGAATTTTTGTGGTTTGAGTATTGCCTTTATTGTGGTAAATTTGATATTGCTTTAAGAGTTTACACACTTCTATTTAGGGGCCATTTCAGACTCAAAAATACTCGGATTTCATTTAAACATGCATGTTATAAAAAAAATTAAATACAGAAGCAAAAATCATGATAAAAGGAATTAGGGCATAAATTAGGGAAGCTGCTGCACTGGAAATTTACTAAAGGCAATATATTATATATTTTGTAAATTTTAAAGACAATTAAAAATAATGCATTCGAGATCAATTACATAACGCTTGTAATCAAGAATGAATTAAAATGGAAAGTTACCCGTCGGGATAAAGAACAGTATGAAACTCGCATCTAAATAACTTCTCTTACAGCGGGGTAGAAAGGGAACCCGGTAATTTACTATGACTTGCAAAAAAAATAATTTTCGATACCTGGACTCAAGAATCAATACATTTTAAATTCTTAATAAAAATCGTTTTTACTTACTATGCTTTATAATAATTAAAAGGATGAAATACATATAACTTTACCTAAAACAATTTATAGCGGTTATTGAACTATAATAGTTGGAATAAAACGCAGCAGTTGTTGTCAGTGAAGAAACAAACATTGATACACTGGCATGGTGCAAAGCGTTAGATACTAATTTTACCATCGCACAATTAATTTTTTCAGATTTTGAACACTGCCACATTTTGTAAAATATAAAAGCATCATCAGCTCCAATACCTGAAAATTAATAAATGAAAAACTAAAATGACAATGAATAATTTTTTGATCGTCTGCGTATTAGCATTTTAAAAATATAACGATATTGTCATCTCTTATTTGAATTATAATTTGAAAAAACATTAGAATTTAAAAAATTTACATACATTATTATAGCATTTGCACTTCACTTTCAGTTTGTAAATTAAAAATTTCTCCTTATTTAAATCTGTTGCAAAAAAAAAATAATAAATGGAATATAATATGATTAATATAAATTTAATATCTTACCTAAGGCCACAACAATGGCCAACATATTCATAAATGGAAAAAATTTTATATTGAAAACAAAAGTATATATGAAATATGAAATAACAATGGACATTCCAATGGCCAAAACCGTACACAATGTTAAAAAGAAAGAGCCAGTATAGGACCAAATACAGATTATCATAAAAGCAAAACCTGCCGCCATTAGGAGAGCATCTCTTACTAAACATTCGTCAAAAAGAGCGTTTTTCAGACCTAAAAATAAAATAAGAACAAGTTTTCTCCTTTCATTAATAAAATTCACATATTAAAAATATCTTCAAGTTTATGTAAAATAAAATTATAACAAAAAAGACCAACATAAATAACAGAAAATTTTTTTTACCAAAATCCATAGCAGACACAGTAACGCCATTATAATGTAAAACTACTGAGGAAAGACTATTGTAATATGGGAGAACAGCTGAGCTACGGGCAATTGGAAGAAAAATTACTGTATTATTCAAAAAGACATGAGCCTTTTGAAGTGTGTAATTTGTTGGTAAGAATCCTATATCAGTCATGTAATACAATATATTATACACTGCATTAAATTTGGTACAATTAAATGGCAATTCTTGACAAAGATTATTCTCCCAGCAATCTGGCTGCAGTTGCAAATTGTTGTAGAACTTTGCACAATCTAAAAGTAGAGATTTTGTTGCTTTAATATCTTCTTCCTGCAAAATATAAAAAATTTTGAAATAATTCTTGATAATTTATAAAACTGCATTGAATTGATTCAAATCATAAAAGAACCTGAAGACACCACATTTTCATTGTAGAATTTGATATTTTATAGATTTAAATAAATGAATTTTTTTTTTTACTTACAGTTACAGAAAAGCAATCACTTCTATTGTAGAGTAAAGTAATGTAATTAGGAAGACTCCAAGGAGTGCAGCATTGACCTGGTGAAATTGTCTCACACACTGAATTTATTTCAGTAGAGCTTATCAGTCTCTTTTGCAATTCACATACAGAATGCAAAGCATCTACAGTTAACAATGATTTTAGGGGATCTACAGATTTCAAAACAACATGGGAGTAATCTGGACCTACAAAAGAAATCTGATTTGTATCTAGTGATCTTTTAAATGATAGAATTTAATTCAAAATATTTAAATAATTACTTAATCCATCACAAAAGAAGCCATCATTTGACAAATGCTGATGATTATGCTGATTATGATTCTCATATTCTGCAGGACCTTTCATAAGCAACAACCATTTTTCCTCAAGTCCATCAAGAGTTTTTTCCTTTTCCAGTTCTACCTGAATTAGCACAAAAATTAAAAATTCCATCAAAAACAATTAAATTACATTGTGAAAAGTCATGAAAATATATAACTGATGCAAACCTCAGATTTGTTTTTAACTGGTTCCCAAATAGTAACATTAACATCACTTTCTACTTTATCACCCCAAATTTTTTTGAAATTACTATTTTTCACTGACTGCTTAGGCAAAAGCTCATTTTCTACGACTATCGGAGGTGTAGTAACTGGTTCACGATAATTTGGATTGGCCGTTAATATTCCGGACATTCTTGTAGCTTCATGAAGATTACTCCAAGCAACTAGGCGCTTTGAAATTACCGTGCCTCTAGTTTCAAAACCCTAGAAATCAATTTAATTTAATATTTCAAGGGCAAAATTCTCAAAAAACACCACTTTAAAAATTGTTAAATTATTTGAAAATTTCTTACCAGCTGTGGATCTGCAAAGTTGGGAAGCTTCATGTTGAAAATAGAAATAACCAAACAAAAAGTGGAAAATGCTCCAGTTAAGATCACAATCACATAAGGATATTTAGCGACTACCCCGTAATACCAATTCATTACCAGTAGTTAGTTGTTTGCAATACGAAGAATTCGCATTATGAAACAAACCTAAAAGAGTATTTAATCATTGTTCGGGAAAAAGTTTATGATATCATTACCGAAAGCTGAAACTGATTAAAAACTTTTATATCTTTCTGATATTCCTAAGACTTAAGTTTTAAAACTCAATAAGTATCAAGACTTCATGATATATGTTAATACAGAGTCAAAGCAGTCGGCTCCTAAACATAACCAACGTGGTATTAGAAAACGAGAAAAAAGGGATAGAATTGAAAGCCGAGTTTCATTTATCACTTTTTTTCAGGTTTTAAATCACACATGAAAAACGGTGAAAACGAAAAATATTAAATAATTGACGATGCGGAAAAATACTTGAAGTTAACTGCCAATTTTGGTTCGTGAAGTCATACCAGTGTTGTAATTAATTATATTTAAATTGGAAGAACAAGCGATGTGAATTTTTAAAAATTTGTTAATAACACTATTATAGAAATAATGAGAATAATGAGAGAAAGCGTGATCATATTTTCCAGAAAATGTGCGAGAAAATTATAAATACCCCAGAAGTGATAAATGAAACGCAAATAGTATTAATTCAAAAGCTTCTTACGATACCTTGGAAGGCTAGGAATCCTTATCGGATCAAGCGAAGAGTTTCATGATCGATTAAACACGAAAGAACTATAGAAGAAAAATTAAAATGAGTAAAAAAGGAACCTCTTTCGGTTTATGTAATGATTTTACTTCTCTCAGGAAATTCAAATAAACAAATATATCGTTAGTGTAGGTCGATGCTTTCTGTCGAATTAATAAAATGGAGGATGTTTCCCCAAAAATTTGACATGGTGAAAGCTGGAATCGAAGGGTGTCCACGAACCGATGGTTATCCTACAGACTTTAAAAATATCAAAGGTAATAAGCCGCAATTCTACCATATTTTCGCATTCCGAAATTCAAAGAGCAGGAATTGTGCGGTTTCAATATGACCTTGAGCCTCATTAATCCGATAGTGAGTTAGCGCGGGCATTTCACTAGCGCCCCGGAGCTTCTCCGCAAAGGGTAAAAATCAAAGGAGGATAAATCTAAGGGGAAATTCGGACGCGGAAACAAACGTTAAAATGCACAAATTGAACGCAACGATTCAGGGAAAATTTTGAAAAGGAAGCCAAATACACGAGATTACATTTAGTTTTTACTTACGGAAGACAATCGTATACTAAAGAAGAGGCGAGGATCGAAGCTTCCCTCTTAAGCGCAATCGGCGTTCAGAAAGGAGAAATCGTCGAGGTTTTCGACCGCTTGCAGAAGGCGCGATCCGGGCGAATGCGGCCGAGACGGCAGCGGCGATGGGTCGAAAGCGTCGTCATGACGACAAAGTGCTCACGCTCGCCGCGTGAAATCTGCAGTCAGGCGTCGGGGTAACGAACGCGATCCGATGAAGGTTAGTGGTGACACTTATTTCCACGAGAGTGCGCATGGTTCCCAGACTCTGGATTCACGCGGTTTCCGTTGTTCGTACCAACTTTTTCATTGTTGTTTTCCGGGCACTCGTGCACCGCCATTCGCTGAACCTCATGCATTATAAATATTCTTCAGATGTATGAAAGATGAAATGAACGCACGATATGGAAAGTTGGCGGACCCACGCAGAATGAACATCAACATTTTCCTCCCGAGGTGATGGTACCCTTATGTGTGTAACTGAAATTTATATCGAACTTATTTTTGGGAAAAAAAAATTGCTAAAATAATGCAACAGTTCTCCAATGCAACCTAACCTAACCTTATATACTATAGCTTATGCTATTCATAACGGTTAAAAATTGACTAGTTTTAAATAGTTAATAAACAACGGGACGCGTTGTTCCGAACACGTTTAGATCTTCCGACATCTGACAGGGTCTATGGATTATAGCCTAAAACGTGCAGCAGTTCATTAGTTGCTATGAGCGATTCTAAAATTTGCATAGATATGAAGCGATCGAACCTTTCTAAAATTTGCATAGTTGATTTTTTTTCGGTATAAAAACGATCCATACTTTTGCAACGTTTCCCTTATTTACCTCATATTTAACTATTTTACTTCATCGAAGATTTTTGAATTTTCTTACTGTGTGAATCATAGTTTGAAGCTGTTTCGAACGCTCATAACACTTATTTGCTAAAAATTGAATAAAAAAGATTTAATTAACATCCTTGGAGAAACCGCTTAAATGTTAAGATTACAATATTTTTTGTATTATAATACCAAAATCAAAAGAATATATTTCATTTTCAACGTTTGCATTAACAATTCGAGAAAAGAAATGAGAAAGAATTTTTATCAAAAATAAAACAATTAGAACATCAATAATTATTTAATTAAATTTTATACATATTTTCTGTTACATTCAAATTGCTCCTCAAGTCATATATGAACGTTGAAATGTTAATTTATATATTTTATTGAATAAGAAATAGAGATTCATTTACTTCACACAAAAATTTATTAGTTTAAATTTTGGGTAGAACGAATTCAAGTCATTTTCTGTGATTCATATAATGATTAACTGAGGATGTTTTCAACACCAAAGGATTAGATACTCTGAATATACTCGGAAGCATTGAAGCTAGTGTTGAAAAAACTTCTGAAGAAATTCCAGTAGGTACGAGAAATTGAAGATTATGAAGCTCGGCTCCTCCTGCACCAGCGGCTTCTATCATAAACCCTTTTACGCACTTAAATATCAGCTCGGCTCTTTTTGAACACCAAGCCACGGTCATATCCTAATTCGAAACTTATAAATTAATTAAATGCCAAAATAATGAAGCATAATAAAATAAATAAAATATTTTTTTGCTTACTTCGGTCATTTCATGAGTCAATAACAATGGTATAGTTATTGTGGTGACATCATAGGAGGCAGCAGTTTTCAAAACATTTCGAAGACCTAAAATTACTGGGTGCCTTGAATTCATGTCACCTAATTTGTAAAAAAATAATAATTTATGAAATTGGAATGGCCAAAGAATAGCCAGAATAGTACTGATTTTTAATTCAAATATTTTACTGAATTAATAAATGTACAGTTAACTGAAACCTGTGGTCAGAAAGAATTGCGATATTTTTATTTAGATTTAACAATATGTTCGTACGTTTTAAACTTACTTGATTTCACTGAATCGTCAACTAACATATGGAAGACGACATGAACTTGAGATAAATTTGAATGTTTTGTAATGAACATATCTCCCGTTTGCAGATTTTTTGAGCTGCAACCGCGTTTTGTCTATAAAGAAAAAAGTTAATTCACAAAATTTCAATTTTCTTAGTTTTACTACAATTTCTATCCCATACGAAACGTTAATATGAACGTTCTCGAATAATTTAAAAATCAGTGATGAATGTTAAAATTAATTGCACTGTGATTTTTTTTAATGTGAACAAGAAAACTATATTTTCTTACATAAACTATTTAATTCAAAAATCTTTATTTTCAATTAACCTGTTGAAAATCATTCAAGGTCTTTGTTTTTCCTAATCTCCACGCAAGCCCTTCCTTTACTTGATGTCTGATCTCTTGCAATTGATTGTCAAAAGTAGAAAAATGAAATTCCGCAGTTTGTTCACAAACATTAGCGAAATCCTTTGATAAACCTGTAAAGCTGTCAATTGGGCCTACATCACAAAGTAAAACTAAACCGGATAAACCGTTCGAATAAAGAGCGAGTGCTGTCTCTAGTCTTTGAGGCTCAACTTCAGTCATTCTGAAACAACAGAATATCTTTTATCAGCATTTGACTTTAAATTAATGCTGTAAAATTATCTTGAAACACTTACCCATCTGCATGAGATGTAATTCTACAAAAATCAAGTATGTTAGCTGATAATATACGAACATTATGCATCTGCTTCATTTGCGAACCGAGATGTATTGTAAAACTTTCTTCCAACTGTGGCCATGGTTTACTATTGGGATTTAAACCAAAATTTTTACTATCACTGGTTTTAACTCCTGCTTGAGGTTTTCTAAAATTAAATAAAATGTTGCAACCAATTGTAAAAATTAAGAGAAATTGCTAATTATGCTTTTATTGCATTTAAAATTTCAAAATAAAATAAAAAGTTAGGTAAGGCAGTGTACAGAAATCAGAACAAAGTTTACATTTCTATTGTTCTGAAAAGCGCCAAAGCCAGCTCTGACAAATAGGGCTTTTCCAAGTTTGCCAAGTTGGTCCACCAACTCTTCTGAAAACCAAAGCTGTTATCAAAAATTCTCCCCATTTCCTTCTCTTTTCCTCTGTTACGAAGCTATAATGAAACAGGGCCATAAACCAAACCACAATAAAGGTATTGATTTGGAATCCCTTACTTCCCGCGGATATTTTCTGCTGCCAACAACGTTCTCTCCATCATCGCACTAATGCTTTTTTTTAAGTCCCTGATTTCATTTAACGTTAATCTACAAACCTGCAGTCAAATGTTCTTTCGCCTTTACATCTGTTTAGGGAGTTCCATTATTGATATCCATCCACTTTCCTCCATGCTTCAAAATCGGGGACCCAATACCAATTTGGCGCTTCAGTAAATCTGAGGTAACTGAAGGAACCAGCAAATGGGAAATTGTCAAAACTTCTGGATATAAGCAATGCAGTTAACAAAAGTAAAGACTGATATAACTAAACAATATGTTGCTATTTGTAGTAACCACAAAAACCTCAATCTCAGAAAAACACAATTTGTATCAACACAAAAGCCAAAAATAATAAGCTTTTAATTTGAACATGGTTTGTAATGAAAATCCACATTTTTAAAAATAACAAAATCAGGTCCAAGGTGATCCTGATTAAAAAATTTTAATTAAAACATATCTAATTTTGCTGTAAAAAACTGAAACTATTGCCTTACACTCACTCTGGAGATTGTATAGCTTGTTCTTCTAAAACATTCATTAGCCATGCTCTGTACTGTTTTCTTTGACTTTCATGTAGAGCCTCCACTTCACTATTTAATCTTCCAGCAGCAAGACTGTGCTCCTCAAAATGTTTAGCTGCTAAATCATTTATATCTTTTTCTGTAACCTTGGTATGCAAATCTCTGACAGCATCTGCAATCTCATTATTTTGCCTGAAGATTAAACAAAAAAGAAATCAAAGTAATTATCAGTGAAATATATCATTTTTACAAGACACTTATATTCAATTTTTGAAAATAAAGCAAACTTTTCTGTTAAATCCAATATGAGTTTTCTTCTTTTGGCATCTGCAGCACCTGCTGTTACAGCATATGAATGCTCCTCCTGTAATATTGATTCCAAAGCAGGTGAATGTACCAATTTATGATAAACAGTTGAAAACAATTCTTCATCAGTAGCTCCAACCGGTTCAGAATATTTAACAGTTTCATTTTTAAAGTTTTTTTCCCAAAATTTAACAACTTCTTCAATATCGAAATTTTCACTTTCTGTCTGTTCTAAATCTTTTGCCGCAATTTCATCATAAAATTTTATAGTTTCCCCTGCGGCAAAATCTTTCAATGAGACATATAGTTCTGAAAAAACACGATCGTAATTTAAAATTTTATAATGAGGAATTATGTGAATATTCAGCTGTCAAGTTGCCATACCATCGAACACATAAAAAGGAATGTGAAAAACCTGCATCACTCGATGAGCATATTCCTTAATCGTTCCGCTCACAGGCAGTGTCATGGACAGTTTTAGCGAAAATTCGCCATTCGTGGAAACCGAAGATGAAGTAAAATTAAAAATTTTCTCAAATTTACATTTACTTTCGTTACTCTCGCCGCGAGCCATGTTGCTCGCTTAAGGAAAGCAACTCAAAAATAAAAACTACGTAGTTGGCAACAATGTCTCGTTAAAGCAACTTTTCAACTTTTCTGGGTTCTTTTTTAATTTGATTTAGGATCACATTTTGTTTTAGACACTATCGATAATGATTAATATTCGCAATGTTTCGCAATTTTGGCAAATTGCGAAGTCACGAAATTTTAATTTTCCCGATTTGTGCTTCCCTTTCCCGTTATTAGCTTCAAAATTTTCTTCAAATTTACGCCGCCTGTTCCGGTGATCGCTTTGAACTCAATCGGATCAAACAAGAACTTTTTTTTAAATTAATTGCAGCTTTCCAAGCCATCCCTAACAGTTGGTCCGTAACGCTATGATGAACGCATAAATAAACCGTCTCCAGGGCAGATGAACAAATTGTCGGAATCGTGCGTGAAGGGACCACTAACATTTTCGATTCCTGCAAATGCTAGTTTTCCTCAAGCCGCGGCAAATGCGTGCCCGATAGAAATGTTCTTGCCGAGTTTAAATGAACAATCGAAAAAGATTTTGATGGGAAAAGAATTTGAAACCGATACTAACGAGGACGAAACGAGCACTATACCGGCAGTAAACTGTCTCCCAGGGAGAGATGCGAAACAGCAAAAGAAACCCCTTCTCGCTGCCGTTTGATCCTTGGAAAATGTGCAAGCATTTCAAAGGAGCTGAAATTTTTAAAATTACTGAAGAATCTACTAAAAAATCTAAAAAGACTTCGCCGTTTTTAAGTAAATCCCCATAACGAGACTTAAATATCAATGTAGAAAATTTTAAACTTATTTTTCTTTTGTAACACTGACAATTTTCTTTTCAAGGAGCGTTTTTCGAATTGTGTGAGTAAATTTTAATTGTTTCTTATTACATAATGCTTTTAACTTTTAATAAAAAAATTTTATATTCATATTTTGTACTACATCTCCTTTCCCTTATAAAATTTGACAATTCATAACAAGAAATAAGTTTTGATATTAACATTTTTTAATAGTTTTGTTTATGTACAAAAACTCATATTTCGTGTCGTAATTCTTCACTAAATTCGAATATAAAAGCATGACCCTTTTTAGGAACCTGAAAAATAATAAGCCCTACATATATATGAACATTATTAACATAACAATTAAAATTTATCGAATTGCAAGCAATTTTCATTTTACAACAAAATATATTTTATATTCAGTTTATTGATCAATAGAACACAAAATGGATAAAATATATAAAGTATTCCAAGCTGATTTATATTTACATTAATGTATAATAAAAATAAAAATTCCATAATTTCAAACGTAATAGAATTATAATAAAAAATAATTTAAAACTATTCAATTAAATTTTAAATAATTAAATTGATAATAACGTAAATTGCTTGGAAATAAATCATAGCTGAAACAGAACCGAAATTTGTTACAATTCAAATAAAAATTTAAATCTAAATACAACAATTAATAATTGAGTTTTTCACAACAAATTTTTACCAAATTATTTCAAAAAAATAACATTCTTAAAATTCTATTGATTTCATGAATTTAGATATAAAAAATAAAAACTGTTTGCTTTTGAACTGTAAATTTCACAGGCATATAGACACATGAAAAATAATATATCTGGATTATTTAAATACATGAAATCTAATAAATCAATTCCAAAATTCAATTTCTTAGTAGGTTTATTAATTTTGTGCTTCTGCTAATATAAATGTATTCTTTTTTTTTCCCCCTGTGTAAACAATAATCTTTTATTTTGCTGAAGACAATTCAGCTGAGCTAGATAAAGATGCGGCAAATATTTTAAACTGATATTCGGAAAACATTTGAAATATTGAAACAAAAATTAAAGCATAAAAGCTATCAATATTCTGTTGAATAACAAATTCTTTAAAAGTTTTAAAAGCATTTTGGTTGTTAATAGCTCGCCTCGATTATTTTCTGACCCGAGCGATCATCATGTATTAAGGCTATGGCGAATGTTAATTAAAATTTATAAAACTTTTCCAAATTCTGGCATGTCTTTATAAAAAAAATACTGGAAGACACATTGTGAATGATTGTATTACATTCAAATTTTGAAAAAATCATGAATTTTTTAAAAATGTCCTTTCAAGCTCCATCTGCAATATTATTGTTTAAAAGCAAAAAAATATCTCGTTTAATAAACATTTACTATTAAGCTTAAGACTAGAAACAATTTAACTTATGCTACAATTTCACTAATACAACTTTCTTTATTTGTTACTTTACGTTGATTTAGTTAACTTTAATCCTTGAAGTTAATCTAATACAGAATAATTTTTTTAGATCTCCATCTTCAAAAGGAAAAGATGGCGAGATGGACACCTATCTCGAGTAAAAACCAGCTTACAATCCGAACTATTATATTGAAATAAGCAATAAGGCAATTATTAGTAAAAAAAAAAAATATTGAATTTATTAACAATCAAATTAAATTTTTTGTTTTCACCGACAGAATGGGACTCGTATTATTCATTTAGAAATGGAGATGAAGTACACTGCTGAAAAATTGCCGACAGATTAAGGGTCCATCTAAGTTCAGAATTCAATTAAAGTGGATTAAAAGAAGGAGCTACTGAACTTTTATTCAGATCCAAATATTTTCATGTTTAAACAGAGAAACTGGAGAGATATTACGATAAAGTAAAAACATAAATTCGTCTTTTTTTTTTTTAACTTATATTCAAGACCGAGAGCAGAAAAAAAATTATGCAAATTTTCTTAATTTACCGGACTCTGATTTTCATTTAATTTTCATTGCACAGGCAATTACATCACTATACATATCCATTTTTCTGAACTCACGTAATGATTTCATAACTGAAGGCTGTTCGAAAATCGAAAAGTGGCATTCAGATTATCACTAACATCACGTAGCGTGACCATTTGATCGTTTACAAAGTGCATTTACTATGAGAAATGTTTCATTTCCTTTTCACAGGCTCTAAGCTTATCCAATTCTCTTTATGCAGAAAATTGTGAAGTTTTCTTTTAATTAGATGCTCAGCAAAAGTTCTAATTCCTTCAATCGGATAACGTCGTTCGTTATTTGAATTTTTCCTAAATACCGATTCCATTTTGCATGTTTTGAAACTTCCCTATTATTCTGCGTAATATTTTTTTTTTCTTTTTCACTTACATTATTTACCGTTGCCTGCTGTGCAAAAACTTTCGTTAGATGCGAACACTTTTATTAAAGCCTAAATGAAACATATATTTATGCGCTTTATTTATTGATTTTGACCATTAATATTCAAACATTTAATAATTTAGTTATCGTGAAATGGAGCTTGAATATGAAACTAGGACTAATTTTAAAATTCATCTTTGGCCTGCCTTTTAATAAGTGGCTGGATATCTTGCGGATTTAATTAGAAAATACAGCCGAATCACAATTTAAACCTTATGATTATTTAAAGCATGAATCACTGAATTAATTGTAGAGTTGCACTCCTATATGATCAAAGTTCGTAAACACTTTTTAACTCAACTATCTGTTGCAAATTTATATACCATTATAAAAATTGTGCTCGCAATTCTGTAATGGCTATTGCCTTTTAGATGGTGGGATCAAGTGATCGGGCAACATCCGCGGTATATCGTGACCGCCTAACTTAACGTTTATTAAATGCATTGCTAGTGCGAATTCGTCACTATCCAAATAGCCATCATTATCTATGTCTGCCAAGTTCCAAATTTTACCGAGTATCGAATTCGGTAATTTCGATTTAACCATTTCCGATTTTGCAGCTGCGCCCGTGATTTTTCCGTCGATCGGATTCAGTGATTCAAATATATTGTCGTACTTGTACTTTTCCTTGTTGACAATCCATTCCATCTCCCCGTGTCCTGCATCGATGCCTTCCCCTCTCTTATATCCGAAAGGACTAACCGTGTCCTCTACTCCTTCGAAGGCTCCGCCTGAGATGTAAAAAGAAATTTTTTACATTGCAGAGTGCATAGATATCACTTAAGAACTAAGCAATTTATGACATACAAAAGTTAATTTCACGTTAAAGCAACATTAAAGACTGACAAAGACATTAAGTCAATGCATTTCAATTGATGCTAATAAAAGCTAAGTGGATTGAAACTTTTCAAACAAGGACCATTTATGAAGAGGCCTGAATACAAGAAGGATTTTGTAATCGCGAAAATCATTCTTGTCAAGCATCACGAAGCAAAATGAAAGCCGGTTGAATTTACAGCAAAATCTTACGCCTTACTTCAAAACATGCGGCAGTTCCGAAAAAAAAAAATTTTCAATGCAGGTTATTACATATCATAAGTAGGATTTTAACAACCGCGGCATTAACGACCTAGTCCTAACTCTTCGTCGTCCAAATGTTTCTGCATCTCCCAGTTTGCCGGCACCGTCGGTGGACGACTCGGAGACCTGGAGATAGAGGATGTGAGGCACTCGGGGAGAAAAGAGAGAGAATGTTGATGATTTTATATTAATGCTAATCCGCAGGTTTCTGACGATGCCAGCCTCGGCAAGATGGAAAAACGCGAAAGCGAAACCAGGAGTTAATGCCTTGGTGTCCGACTATGCGGTCGATTAAAAAAGAAAATTACGCCGACACATTGAAAAAAGTTAATGGTTTGACATTTTTACAAATCTTTATAGAGATTTATGCGATAATGCGTTGCATTGTGTTTTCCTTCTCATTCCATTGAATAAGGAGAACAAAAACATGCTACTTAAAAATAATAAGTAACGCATTAAAGAAATTCATGCATTATTAGATGCAATGAATAATAATATTTTTTGGCTATTCTGACAATTCCGCAAATTGTGCTGGTTTCGATGCAGCCCCGATGGAAAATAAATAATTCGCGCTTTTTAGATAAATAAGAAATGTTATCAATCAATCCCTTAATAGATCTGATAATTTTTCCCTCATTCATTTTTCATTATATTTTTCGAAAGGTGTCACTGTTAAAATAAAATGTAAAACAATAAAATTCAAATGAATCAATTATCGATATTTTAGAAAGATCTTTTTATAGTATTTCTTTCAATTAATTTCTTGCCTACGAACGCAGCATAATAGTAAAGATTTAAAAATCAAATTATGAACTGAAAATTTTATGAAAGTTCAAATAATAAGAATAAAGGTAAATTTAAATTTTTTTTAAAGGAAAATGAAATGTTTGTAAAAGAAAACGGCCACAAAAATTTATTTAATAACTAGAATCGTTGTAAACTTTTAGCTTTTAATTAAAAATTATTTCCATTGAGATTTTAGATCAAAAAATTTGGAAAATAATTGAGAAAATGCACGGGAAAAAAAAAATTCAAATACTTTCTGATTTTTATTTTGGCATGAGTTTTAATTTTGCATCCGACAAGGGTTAAATAAAAAGATCTTGTCCTTTGAATGACAGTCAACGGAGATTATCTTTAGTTTATACACCTATGGACAAATTAATTTAATGCCTTAACTTTTGAAAGCATTTAAAATATCGACGGATTGCGTTTTACAGGCCGCAAACCAAAAATTTTCTGGATTTGAAACTTAATTTTCTCTCAGATATATGATATTAATAAGTTAGTTTTGGAGGAAAATTCTCCACAACTAAATATCGTTAGATATCAAACAACAGAATGTTATGATGTTTGATCTTATTAGATAGTAATTCATTTTTTTGTAAATATTTGAGGATTAATTTGAGTTAAATAAATAAGGGCCGTGCCTAATGGAAAATTTAATAGATAAGTGTTTTTTTCTAATCATGGCAAATTTTTCGATTTCAAGAGTACCATAGATTAGATGTGAGCACATGGAAGTAAAAAAATTAACGACAGGATTTAAAATTGTTTATTACCTACGTAAACGATCACAGTGATATGGTAAAAAAGAAGTTATTAGACGATGAGATCGGGAAAACTCTATTGCATCACTACGAGACATTAAATAAGACGTGAAGTACAATGTAATTGAACGCATCGGTAAAAGTGCTAAAGACCACTTGCGTTACAGTACTAACAGATCCAGCTACTTATTAAACTACCATATTGAATTATTTTACCTACATAAAATGAAGGGCCAGTTCACGGGTTTTGCTAACGATGAAGGACAGAAAATGAAAATTAAATAACTACGAAAAAGAGGAAAAATGCTTAAATATATGAAAAGTTTAATTTATTTTCTCTGAAACTGATTCTGAGCATGCACTTTTAAAGAACCATTGACGGATCCCTTTTGTAAAATATTTTAAAGAAATAGACAATAAAATATGTATCTATCCTGTATGCAAGTTTAAATGTCAGATTCTATTATAATATGATAAACGCTTTAGCTATTTTCAACAATTAACTTGAATGATGAATAAATAAATTTTTTCAATAGACCAAAATGAATTGAAATAATTTCATGCTGTGTTAAGTAAATAATCTATGAATAATACAAGAAAAGCATAATCTTAATATATGAATGAAGGAAAAAATAAAGACATTTTATAAAGGATTGATTATTTAAATTTCCAAGATTTTTGAAATTCTCTTTGAACCATTTAAGAGGTTTAATTTCTTTAAATACCAACTCATCAGTACACTTTAAGCTACTGTAATAAATTTCACCTTTAATTAATGGATCTGGTGCCTGAGGAGTAGAGTCTTCTAATGGTAAAATCTGCATCAATTTTGATATGTCTTCTTCAAGCATTTTATCAACATTTTCTAATAGTCTGGGTTTCAGTGGGTTGAACTTAGTGAAATCCTTATGAGCTAAATTTTCTTGCATTTTCTTAATATCTGGGAAATCACCAGGTGAAATTTGGTACTCTTTTTGTATCTGATCATAAATTGCATTCAAATTTTTAATCAATTCTTTCTTTTTATTGTCTTTACCAAAAACTGATGGCATATCTTTCCTTAGTGAACTGATAATATATGCATGAACCTGCAATGCAATATTTCATTAGTTTCAAGTAAAAGTAAAAGAAAATAATTTGGTAGAATTATACTTCTGCATTTGTTTAATGTAAAATAATTTAAATAAGAAAAGTGTTTCAAAATTGGTTTCCATCCTGTCCATCCTGTTCATCCTAATATTAAGATTCATAAAAAAAAAGGGTTAAAAATCAAAAAAGCATGGTTTGATAAAGCCTTCACACCTACCTTTGCTAAACGTGCTCTTTTTATAAGATCATTCAGTTTCCTAAGAGCTGCATTACGCGGTAATGACTGCATATCTCTAAATAAGTCTTGCTCTTCATCTTCAAAAAGCCTTCTATTTAAATCATACCTAAGAGGTTGATCCCAAAATGAACCAATATACACTCTGGCTACTTCAGGAGTTTGCAAAACCTTACCAAGAGACCACATTAGAGCTCCATAAACTCTCATCAACTGCTGGTGATCCACCATATCTGCTTTATTGAGAATTATTCTGATTTTATCATCGTGGCCCCTTAGAGCTTCTATCGATCTGCGAAATTCGTCAGAAATGTCCAATTTATGTGCATCAAAGAGCAGCAGTATTCTGTCAACTCTCTCGGCGAACCATTCCAAAACTCCGGTAAAGTCATACCCTCTATCCACTCTTTGTTTTTCACCGGAGAGGATACCGGGCGTGTCGACGATTGATATTCCTTTAAGTACGGGAGACTGTAAGGTGGAACATTGAAACCTGTTTAAAAAGGCATTACCGAATTTCGACAAAGGCCGAAACTGTTTTTTGGGATCAACCACCAGAGCATTCCCGGGAATTACACGTTCTTTAGTATCAAACATAACAGCTATAAATCGATCGGTGGTGGGTTCCGGACCAATCCGTATGCCTGGAAAATCACGTTCTAACAAATATTTGATGAAAGTCGTTTTCCCCGTGGAATACTGACCGACGAGAAGAATCATGGGTTTCGCATCAAAGTCGGCATCATCTAGCTGGGGCGAGTGAAAATCGTGGAAATTGTAAAGCTGCTCCAGAGGTAAGAGTTTCTGCTTGTATATATTTTTAAGTCCTTCCACAACCGTTTCAAACATCTCATGCTTTTTTTCACCATTTTTGCTCATCCAGCTAAACATTTTCGATTGATGCTAAATTTTTTTCACTGTCCCACAGCAAAATTGTTATACGCAAGAGCGAGAATGTACCAGAAATAACTTCAAGCACGTACATTAAACCCAAACATAAAACAACTCAAACGAAACTGCCTGTTTCGAGAACGAGGGGCGTTCTTTGTGACACGTCTTACGTCACTCAAATATGGCCGCTATTAGGTCGCAAATTCCAATCGGAAGAAATGCTTTTACACGAAGAAATATCGTCTTGCTTCACAAAAACATAAAAATCTGTGATTTACCACGTTCCAGCTTTCGAATAAGAGCTTCGTACTTTAAACTCATTCTTCAGCCGAACATTTGGCTCACGACATATTATTATTAAAAATATAAAAAATTCTTCCGAGACCCAGTATTCCAGAACGATACACAGAACTCCAGAATCTTCATAACTGAAAATAATTCAAGTTTAAAATTTCTTATGGCAATGATAAATTTTACATACTGTAGTGTCTTCGTTAGAATCAAAATTATTAACCTCGCATTTTTTATTGACACCAATAAATATGCAACGGTCTAGTTTATTATGGATTTATTGTCCGTGCCCGGCAAACCTTTTCTTATCTGAAGTGCAGTTAATGGTGTTAAATTTCACTCAATTCATCTTGCTGTCCATCAATCACCGATTCATCGTTCTGTTCCTCGTGGCCAGTTATTTACACAATGCGAAGCTGTGCCGCAGCAGAGCAGAGAATTTGAAAAAATTAGTTTCATGGGTGTTTTGAGGATAAGCAAAAATACCATTCAGCATTTAAGGTAAAGCACAACAACTGCCTTTGTCTGAAATTCCGTTTGACAGGAGTTGAATAAAAAAACAAATTGTCTATGGAATACGTTTAAGTTAGTTATATTGACCGTAATAGAGTTCATATTTCTGACTTGATGTTATTTAGACCGCATCAATGGACGAGGATAAGTTTCAGGCCAGTGTCACACTTAACAGCTTGTGTTAAAAACCATTTCGATATTTTTCCATTAGCACCGTCCACCGCGGATATCTTTTGGATGTATCTCTGCCATTTCCCCGGACGAGCGAGGGCGGCCGATATCTTAATTATCCGAAGTTCCTTCCGTAAACACCGGACAACGTCGCATATTTTTAAGCTGAACGCTGCATGACGGCAGACGGTCATCTCCGGCATGCATCATCACCCCTAAGAAAAGTATTAAAATTATTTTGAGGCGGAATTGCCGTTGTGGAAGTCTGCGCTGTCGTCCGCTCCTCAAAAATAATTTTACCACATGCATCAACGTTGAAATTCGCAGCGTTATGAAAGACGCTGCCGGCGAGGAACTTTGTCAAGCGGCCGCAGCAAATCAAAGCTTAGGTCAGGTTCCGAGATCCATTTCACGGTATGCATTTTGCTACCAATTTCGGATCGCTCAGATTGATTGACCAACAACCAATTTGATCCGTTGAGCCTCGAAAAGTGCTCCGGCAGTGGAAATGTCTTCGGGAATTTCCCGTTCCTGGTTTGCTGTCACCTTGTCTCGCTTTCTTCCTTCTGCCTGTGGCTCTCGGCACATTCACCGCATGCCTTTTCGCGGTGCTGCAATGCCGTTCGCAAGCGGATTGATCGGATTCGTCCTTTCCCGAAACCAATAACATAAAATTTTGCTTTTCCCATCATCGTAAAGCAATGTCAACAAGTAAATTTATTTGATCCTTGACTATCAAAGTATAAATATTGAGATATTCTTTATTTTTACGATAAAGCCGTTCGCTCCTTGGATGAGCAAGTGGGTTAAAGTTCGCCAAAAGAAATTTCTGGTTATGCCCAACTATTGGAAAGTTTTTATTAAATTAATTCCGATAATAATAACTTTTGCGAAACGTTTCGCCAGCCGTTTTTCAGACCTCGGAAAAGTTATGTCAGCGGTGAGCAGGCGGAAAATGGTGGATGTCGCTCCGAGACAGGGATGAAGATGCGAGCCGGGCTTGCACCAGGCTTCCGCCGGCTTTTTGGTCCGTTTCGAGCTCTCTAACTCGAAGCTCTAACGAATTTCCATAGCTTTTCTCCGCACTTGACATATCCCCGCATTGTTTAAGCAGCGGTTCACAATGTAATTCTCGATAATGTGAGGGACAAGCGAGATAGGTGTTTCCTCGACTGCGCGATTACGGCGGATGCTGCGCACGTATCTCGAACTCAGGGTCGTATTAGCGGAAATCGCTAATTTCAAGCTCCGTTCGACGAGAACGTTCAATTATTTTTCTGATTCGCTTTTCCGAAAAAAAAATTCCAGTACATCGCGGGGGAGGTTTTTCAATCGGCAAGTTTTGACAATTTCATACGTCAAAGTTTTTCAGAGCAACCTTAAGAAAAGGTTCGAGCCGCTCGAAAGGAGAATGCTATGCACGATCCGCGAACGTTTGACACGAGTATTAAACCGAAATTATGTTCCGCGATCCATATTGCGTTTCTTCCCTTTAGATGGAATACCATTTCCCGTTGTAAATGCAGGTCGATAAGTGTTAGTTAACATCCAGCGCGACGCCAAAACTCGTTTTTCTATAATTTATTATCGGTCGGAAGCGTCGAAAATTCCACGGAGGCATTATCAGAGACTCGCAGGCGACTTCCGCCTGACGCATCGCGAACTTCAATCTCAGGTTTTCCAAGTCGCAACAGTTGCATAAACGCCATTTTGCCAGCACTTCCCACAGATTGCCGTTCAATTCGATCGCTTTGCCGCACTCCCGAAATGAAAATCGCCGATTCCGATGGACTTGAGCACTTGCGAACGTTACGAAGTCGTCCGCCACGTTCGTGCAAGCCGTTCGCAACAACGTGGACGAGAATCGCAGCTCGATGCCTTGCCCCGTGTCGGTTCAAGGAGTCCCCTTGACTCGGACGGAATTGGGTGCCTGGGAAAATGCAGCGATTTGCAATTCGATGCACTTCCACACCGGGTTCTTTCGTTCGCTGCGAACGGTAAACGGCTTTTCCTTCACAACCGGAATTTTCCGCGTTTCTCCCTCGACACTCGAAAATGGTAATTCGTCAACAGGAAGCATCACACTCCGCCAGGTCGATCTGATGTTTCGCATTTTGATAGTAAATCGGACGAGCAATGGAAATATAAAATAATGCAGGTCGTAACATGGAAAACGGAGCCGCGGATGACTTTATGGACCGTTTTGGACGCTTACGGTCCGCGGTTTGGCCGGATCTGATGTAAAAGCGTTGCACGGGGGCCGAATACCGTTCACCTTTTCAATATTAACGACGTTTCGTTATTCTTGGATCGCTAACACACATTCGGGGATCCGACCACGTGCGAGGTTGATCTCATTCGCCGAGAAACGATCGCTTAATATTAAAAAATTCTCCTCGAGCGCGGCGATCAGGATAACGCGTGGAACATCAAAATTCTTAAGCCGAAATCTCGTCAAGCGAAAAGCGGAAGATGCAGAAAGGGCAAGGGAAGTCCCACCTCCGCGTCGATCTGCCGATCGGGGAAAATTCCTGTCGGGAGGGTCGTTTGCGGAAAAGCTCTGACGTCACCTAGAAAAGCCTTAACGCGAGTTCGGGTCGATTGCCCTGGGTTCAGGAGTGCTCTCCAGATTTCCGGGACGCAGACTCTCCGAGGCGTTTGCACGGTGATCGCACATCACGGTAAAATCCGGGGAACTAAAACGTTCTGTAGGCGTTTAGACCTTTGATCGAACCTGACCCGTTTCCGTCCCAATCGTCAGCAACCTGATCGGAGACAGGTAGTTCCAGTGCAGTCCGAACCTTTCGGCTTGATCCGAAGCACTTGTTCGGGGCAGCAGTTGATGCACTTTAGAAAAATTAAGCTGAAAAGGTTTTCGGTGCTGAAAGGCAGCAAGTTGCTGATGGATCCCGGTAACGGAAACAAGTCGAAGAATTACGGTCGGAATTTTGCTTCGGGTTGCTCTTATTTCCGCCAGATTCATCCTTAACCGGTGACGGTTTTTCACGATAAGTTAATGTTCTAATATGCGATCTACAGGTATTGCATTCGCGGCAGAATGTAATCGCATTTTACAAATTTCTTAACAGATTTTTATTCGACGGTTGCAAAACACAATAGAAACAATTAAACGCCAATATTTTTCCAGAAAGATCATCACGATCATTCGAGGTTGAACGTTTGAAATGGTAAGCACCAAATAACGTTATTACCCGCATTGCTGACTGATCCGATTACCTCGCTTTGCGGAAATTTTCCCTAAAACTAAGGAGTAAAAAATACCGGAGAAAAATTTTAAATTGAGCCAAACGAATCATTGGTCGAATTTTTCAAACGAACTACATCTTTGGGATAGAGCGGGATATTTGACACTATCCCGCCGGGTGGACGTGCCTTTGTGTCGAGATGGTGACTGCCCAACTGCTTAGATCTTATGGGGTTGGAATTTGCCTTTGTCTAAAATTTACATTATCTTTTGCATTAATAAATTTCTAATTTCGGTACCAATCTGTCCCATCAAGTGAAACGATTTTAAAATACTTTGCCGGGAGCATTCGACAAAGTTCTTCTCTGACGTCTATTTGTTGCAACGTTTAATTGCGTAATCTGCCGAACCTAACTAGACCGTGCTGCAGTAAACAGCAATAACTGCGCCGTTTACTGCAGATAAATTGTTCGAGCGAGAATCGTGCACAGGTGGACAAATAATTCGGTTTTAGCTCAATGCAATTCGACATTTACGGCGAGATCGATTGATGGCTTAGCAGCCGAACGCCACACTCGAACTAGCTGACGATCAGTCTTTTTGCTTGCCGGAAGTTTGCCCCGGCACTCGCGATTCTCGAAATAGTCCCGGCAAACTTCGTTCCGTGCGAAGCGGGAAAAGCCCCGTCCTCTTTCGGGCGCGCTATTTCGGTATTCGGTGGAAGAAAATAAATTTTTTAAAGGGAATTTTAGCGTGTTGGAATACCGGAAAGGGGAGCTTTTCGTTCTTTTTTTCAGATTACGCTCGATAGTTGAATGACTCAACGTTAAAAGGTCAACTGGGTTTTTTTTTTTTTGTAAATTTAACGTTCCGTACTTTTAAGCGAAGAACCGGGCTGGAAAAACTGCTGTCGGGTAAAATCACGAGGAGACGTACCAGAAGCCCGGAAGCTTCCGATGTCCGAGGCCGGTCGCATCAAACAAGCGCGATTTTGCGCTTATTTTCCCATGCAAACGAACGCGCGCATGTGGGTCCCAAACGTTGGTTAAACCTGCGACGCCCCGAGCCGGGTTCGTGTTTCCGGATCTCCTCGCTGGGAGCGGATGTCGCCCGGAAATCCTGCCGGAACAGCAGCGCTGCCTTTGCAACTCCGTCATTCCGAAATTTTCCGCGATCCCGCGGGTTTACGAGTCAATTAGAACGAAGCCAAGGGCTACGGGGTCCGCTCTAATTTGTGAGAATCCCGCAGAGGAAAAGCCGATCTCCGAGATAATTTTTCCTTTATTGACTTTGCTTGGTTGTTGTGCGGTCCGTTTCCCGTCGGGCGCCCATTTCCCATTTCCCCCCCCCCCCCCTCAGGTGTGGCCCAATCCGAGATTTCGGTTTTCGACCAGGAGCCGTTTCAAGTGTTTGCTGCCGCGCTTTCGCCCGGCACTCCGTCGGGCTTCGAGTGCTCGGGGGTGAAATTTACTGGCGGAAAAAATTATTTTAAATCATGCGCCCGGAAAATTAATAATTTTTTTGGAAAAACGTCAGTGGAGCTGTGGAAGGTGGAAACGTGTTTAAACCGGAAAGGTACCCGCGGATTTCGAGTTACCCATCGAAAATGGCACCGACAGCGGGGAAGAAGCAAATTGCGTTGGGAAAATTTGCCTCGGAGTACGTTCTGGCTCATTGCACGGGAAATATATGGAATATCATGGTCCCAAGCCTAAGGCACAGTTCTGTTGACGTAGCGTCCATGAATACTGATGACTCAGATGTAGTGTGATGTAACGGGGCCTTTTACAGCGAATCATTTCCTTTCGACTCCGCATTTCATGCAGGCCTCCACCGAGCACGAAAGCGGTTACGCAGAGCCGGGAGCAGGGGCGGATAAAGGACGAATCTTTCGAAATTTAGGAGGCGGGTGAACGGATCCGGTCTCCCTTATTTGCGACAGTTGCGCACCGGCTCGCAAATCGAATTTCAAAGCTTGGTAACTCCGATCGATGCCACATGAATTTTTTTTGCGAGTTGAGGATTCGATTTTGACGAACGGGTTTGTTTTCGTGGCATAATCCGAGGGCGTCTCACCTGGATGCGGAATCGTTGCTGACAACGAGTGACAACACGCGTTTGTTTAAACAGCGATTATGGCTCACAAAAATAAATAATTAATCATCCCTCGGTCGTTAAAATTTAGGTAACGGCCCGCAGGTTGCCGACCTTTGCTTGGATTACTTTTTTCTCCTTAAACTAAGCCCCCAACCAGTTTATAAATTTAGGTTTATATTTACCTTATTGACAATACAATATCTACATTAGTACTGCGCATAAATAATTTTTTTAGTGACTTAATTTGTAATGCTTTACCAGCCTCGCACTCGATTTTCTTATGTTTCCCATCCCGGATACTTAGTGTAAAACAAGCTAAAAGCCAAATGAAAGCGGTTTAATGTAAAATGTTATGACAATAAGTGGTTATGTGAAGTGAATGGAGTAACGAAATAATGCGGAGAACGTTGTAATTGAAATATACCATTTTGAGACTAAGCGTTATCAGACTAGCTGACTCATGGACACGTTGTCTACTGCAGTTGAAGAAATTTCAGTTTCGTATTTTGCTTGTTCCGTTTGGAATTCGCTGCTTTTGTGTCTCCTGAGTTGACTTATTTTCCGCGCTTTTCTTTTCTTGGCCAGACGAAAAGAGGAGCGGCAGGCGCGGAAATGTGATTTTGGTGCGTTTTAAACGTCCGAAGAGAAACGCGGCATTTTAGTGTCCCGAGGAGATAGTCGTTGGCCGGATCGGCCTTTCGAATAGTTCGCATTTACGAATTTTGTTCCTCCTAACATATTAACTGCATTAATTTGTTTATGGTGTTTGATACACGTTTGTTAATTGATGAGTAAATTTTAATGTTGTGAAAAAATGAAGGATAAATGGATGCCAAAGGGATCTCCTTAAAATCCGCGCTTTAAATTATTCCAGAAATACAAGCTATCAGGTACGAATTTTTTTTTTTTTCTACCGAAATTAATGGACGTGCAATTAAATCTGCTTTCGTTACTTCATTTGACTCTGAATGGTTTTGTTTTGTATTTAAATATTTAAAATTCGTGGAATTAGAACTACCTAAATGTTTAATAATATATTTAATTGCACGGTAATATAAACACGTGTAAAATGTTTAATGGTTGTAATCCATTAAAATTTTCACTTGTTTTCCTGTGAATGTGGAAAAGTGATTTTTAATACGATTGTGTTTAAAAAAATTTAAACAATAGTATATATCTGTGAACGTAAGATGAATTTGTAATTGCTTAAAGGTTATCTGGATATTTTCAGGCAAATGCATTTGACTATTGTGAGTCATGATAGGCCATGGATAATTCAAGTAAACTTGTGAGTTTACAATCTTATTTATGAATAAAAATCAACATGTTTATTATTTTAAATTTTTTATATCTGCGCTGTAAAAATATCTCTGGGGTGTAATTCATTTTATGAATATTTTGTTCCCTCGTTGTGGAAAATACATAATGAATTGGTTTCTACAACTGTTTATCATATCTGTTTGCTGTTATTTGATTTTGTACCTATTTGCTATTTCTGCTTGCTAGTTACAGAAATATTTATGTTCATTTTGATTTTCATTAATATCTTCATCTGTAAAATTTGGTGAAATTTAAAATGATAATGTCAGAGATTTGCTAATGAATATTATAATAATTAGATAGTTAATTTGTATTATGTTGTGCTTATTTAATCTGATTTATTAGGCCCCAAAAGCAACGTGAAAAAGACTGCTTGTGTAATAGTTTTTTGTTTTTCATAAACATTTCAGTTTCTTGTTATTGACCCATTATTAAAAAATTTCTCAGATTAATAAATTATTCCATGAATTTTTCAAGATTGAAATATCATTTTATATGATAAATGTTTAAAAGAAAGAAAAAATAAATAAAACAATTAGGCTTCTTAAATATTTTATTTTTAATTTAGTGACAAAAATAATTTTTTAAATTTGTCTTTCATTGATGTCACTACTTGTCTTCTAATTTATTTATAAAAATTCATTATGAACGGTTGTAATAATGATTATTATCATCCACTTGACCTGTAATTTTTTACACCTTACATGTGTAAACATTTTTTTAATAATTATTTCTCTTGGATGTTAGTTGTCAGTAGAGATTTAATTTTGATTCAGATAGGTGCGTTTACGGTTTAAACATTATTATTCTATTTATAATCTCAGAAAAGTTAAATAAATTCGTGACAGAATATTTTTTACCTCAGTGTAAGTAAAAATTGGATTATGTTAGGGTTTAGCCATTTTAGCTTATAGCCTGGTATTATAGATAACCAGAATTAGGAAGAGACCTGTTTATCATCCTTGGCTGACTCTTCTTTTTGCTTCATCAATGCCGAAAATGTAGGACTCGTGCAAAAACGTATTTTTTCATTTCTTTAATCTTTGACGATGCCAGAAGTCGCGTCGTAACCTCTGCATGCATTGCTGTCGCCGTATTGAAGGGCAAACATATGTTCACAATAATTACCTGCGACTTTTGATTTACGAAGTCTTCCCGTTTTTGGCAAGGATTCGGTTGGATATGTTCCTCTAGACCGATGTATCACCATTGCTGCCATTATTCACTCTTTCGACGAGCATTATTGCCGACACTCGTGGAAGGAGTCGCAACGGTGTAGAGGAAGTGGAGACGGAAACATTGAGATGACAAGGGAAATTTCGCCTATCACATTTGTAAGTTATCCCGAGACTTTCGGCCGCCCGAACGGAATTGCGACAATTATAGTGCCCGCGGGAGAATAATGAAGAAGTAAAGAGCGTGATATTAAAAAAAAAAAAAAAAAAATATATCAACCTTTTAACGACAAACGCAGTAGGAGAACATTGACAATTACACTTTAGATTGGATCAATCTAAACATGACTCACACTGTAATTTGTGTTATTAATCATAATAGATTTAGGATTGTGACCGCAGTTATTGATGTTGCAACAAGGACAACTAAATTAGCGATTGGGAAATAAAATTTAGTTTCCCAACATTTAATTTTCGAATTATTAAACGAAGTAAACATCGGCATTAGCCCAACTCGGTGAATTGTAATTTTTTCATTAATGTAAACTTGGAGACGAAGCATTTACGATAGCGAAGAAAAGGCTCTTCGAAAAGTAAGTTAACTCGAGGAAGTTATTCAAAATCTCATTTTGCCTTTATTAAGATTTTTAAATTTTAAAATTGAAGCCATTATATATGTAAATAATTCTTATAATTATGTTCCGTGGGAAGTTTAGATAAGCTGCATCTAGTATATAAATGGTTATGTTTGAGAAATTAATTTTATGTAGAAATTTTTTTTGCGTATCTCTTAAAAAAGAGGAAATTCAATATCTTCGTCTTTTTCCTGCAGTTTAAAATTAGAATATTGATTTCCCCGGTGAATTATTTTGGAAATCACTTTTTCGTTGAGATTTTCCGACATGCAATCAATAAAAGCAGCAAGACTGGACAGAGAGAAAAGCGGATGCGAATTAAAGCAAGGAGGCAAATTTCCAGTGTCTTTGAAATATGAACTATGTACCGACATGGCGATCTAAAATATTTTAGAATGAATGCAGAATTGTTATTTTTAACATGGGGAGATTTCAAAATTGGGAAAGTGGAACCGGCAGGATCGCAAATGGAAAGTTTCTGATGAGAAAAAACGGTTCAGGCTTGCAATACCCTGAAAATTTTACATAAATCAAAGGATGTTTTGAGTTGCGTTGAACTGCAAAAATCTGTGAACCTGAACGAGAATAAATGACAGAAAATGATCAATTAATTCTGTGCTGCACCTATTAGGCAACTTATGACAAAAAGAACCACATAATTTTACTTATATTTATTTATAATGTGAATGTTAATACTTTTCATTACAGTGTTTTTGACTGCTATAATAGCTTTATATTAGTCAGAATTTTACAATACCCGGGTTTTATGATAATGCTCTTTAAATACCCTGCCTTAGCGTTTTTATGAATGTGTAGGTTTTTCCCTTACCTTTAAAGATAGCGTTTGCAAAATGTCACAGAATTTTGCTTACATCTAGTTTTTCAGTCATGTAAATAACCAAAGTTGATAGGAACCCTGCCCCGGGGAAAAATTGTCTATTAAGTGAACTGTTCCCTAACAGTTGGAAACTGACAGCCGCCGATTTTTATATGCCGACGAGATTTTATTAGAACCGTCTTCATACATTTTAAGCTTTTTGGTCGTGTTGGAGGAAAAAGCTTTACTTCCTGGGATATTTTTCGCCATTCTCTCGGTGGTGCAATGAACTTGTATTAAATCTGGCTCCGAGCTTCTTCGGCACGTTGGCGATGCAGATACCAAAAGATTTGTCTCATTCCCGGCTTACTTCGTCGAAAAGGAAGTCACTTATTAGTTGCACTCTCATTTAAAGCACTGTGCTCCGTCAATGTCCACGAACGTTTTCCTCTACCGGAAGAATTAACGGGTTCATTGTATATTTGACAATGAAATTTAGTGTGAAATATTCTTCTGCTGCGTCAACAGAGACTTTTGAATTCGCCTACAGCCTGGCGGAGGCATAAGCCATACAAAACGCATGTCTTTGCTTTATCGTAATGAAATTTATTGATTAACGGAAACTCTTTACGTGCAAATTCTAACTCACTTTAAAATATAAAGTGCAAAATTATAAATGTAAAAACGTGGGTTAAGATAATTTATTGCTGCGATCCTTGATGCTGAGAACGTTCACGTGCGGTTCGAACGGCTTCTGTCGCCGAATCCTTTCGTTTGCTTATCCCAACAGTTCGCTTTGATTCTTATCCAATTTAATATTAATATTTTTTTTAAAGCAAGAACACGATTAATTTTATTACGTAGGTGATGGTTTAAGTCCAAGAAATAATTTTGAAGAGATCCACAGAATTACTGCAGAAAAGGTGGCGAATATTTGCAAAGGATTTTTCGGGCGGCATGCCTTCTCGGTGGCTTCGGTTTTTTCAGATTAATTCGTTCGTGGATCAATTTGGTTATATCTTGACGCTGTTCTAATGCGAACAAATATAAATAAACTCTCGGGGCCATTATTTTAAAACTCGCATAGGGTTAATCGTCGGTTGGGGATGGGGATCTGTTTCTCGAATAGCGACCATGTTAGAGAGAAAAATGTGATTGGGCCAGAGAACGGGAGGAGAAATGTTTATTTTAAATGGATGATTCATGCTGCGTCCTTATTATTATTAAAGGAGACGGAATTCATGAATGAGTCAAATCTCTTCCCCGTGCTCTTAATTTGGAAAATTCTCTTGGGACGGCTTGTTGCCACCACCGTTCTTCCTTTTCCTTTCTTCCGCCAGCGGAGAAGATCTCCAATCCGGCCAGCAGTCTCTAGAACGGCTCGAATTTAAAAAAAATTTTACCCGCGAAAAGAATAACGCGGGTACTTTTGTCGAGAGTGCGTTGGGCAGAATGGGAAAAAAGCGAAGAAGCAATATTTTGTTGTTGTTTTTTTTTTTTTTTTTTTTTTTTTTAATGGAAATCGTGGCCGCAAAGCCCGTCTCCGCTTTGAAAGTTCGAGCCGATGTGATGCACGAACCTCTTGGCTTTTTCTTCTAGAGAGAGAGATAGAGAGAGAAGAGAGCGAGACGGGACACCAACGAGAATGAAGTGTTGATAAGATAGGAGAATGCATGAATCACGTTTTCGACATTGAAAGAAAGCGAGCGACGACTCGCACGACCCAAGCGAGCGAGAGCGTTGCTGAACTCTATGGTGCGAGCTGAGCAAGGAGCAGGACAATGGAATAACCTGCGAGTTTCGCGTTCCTTCAATGTTCCGCCTTTGTCCGACTCTTTCGAAAAGGTTAGCGTTAAAAGGACGGAACGAACTGGAAGAGAGGAAAACATTGGAACGATTGCGTCTCGGCGTTGAGAGAATCGAGTTTTCGAGCTAATTAAATATTTGTCGGGAACGGTTGAAAGATGCGAGTGACGAAAGATGCTCTGCTTCCACGTCGCCGGAACGGAACGGCAAAGTGTCGGAAAATTATATGCCCGGAGAGACGGAAACGAAAAAGATTGGGCAAACGAAGGAAATTCTCGGAAATCACGGAGAAAGATGCGATTTTTGTTTGCTCTGTGTCCAAATTTGTTTACAGCAGTTCTATTTTAAAAAATTTTGTACGGCAGTTTCGTGCCAACACGACTTGATATGAACTAATTTGTTTTCTATTTTTGTTTCCATTTTAGATAGCGGAAGCCTACGCCATGTCGACTTGTTGTTCTCGTCGGGAAGGCCTCAAATTGGCTCTGAACAGAAGTCTCAGCGAGCCGGGACCCCCGGATCTGGGCATGAGCCCGGTGCAACTTTCCCTTAGTCCTACGGTACCAAAACGCTGCAAATTGGATTCCATGAGTCTGCCTTCCAGTCCGTGCTCGGAAAGCGCCACCCTTCAAAGGTCGATCGTGATGCAACGTGTCAAACATTTAGACCCCGACAGCCTAGTGAAAAAATTAGAAAAAAATGATATTCACGCAGTTAACAGTAATAACAACAACAACAACAATATTAATAATAACGGTAGTGGCGGGAAAAGTGTTCGAAACTTTTTGGTGATCGACTGTCGATCTTTCATAGCATACAACGTGAATCATATACGGGGCTCGATCAACATTAACTGTTCGGATAGGTTCAACAGACGGAGGCTGCAGATGGGCAAAGCCTCCCTCGCAGATTTGGCAACCACGCGCGAAGGAAAAGACCTTCTAAAAAAGCGTTATTTTAAGGAAATCGTCGTGTACGACGACTGCACGACCGACGTCGATCGACTTCCTGTATCTCATCCACTCTTCCTCGTATTAACGACTTTGGTCGAGGACAACCGAGAACCGGCCCTGCTACTTGGTAAGCGGCAATTTTAACTCGTCCCTTGGCCTCTGAATCTACTCTCAGTTGTCTCAGCCTCTCGAAGCTATCTCATTTTTAGCCTTCTGCATGCCATTTTCAGGTTTCCCGTTGCATTAGTGTTGTACGTTTTAAACGTATGAAACGGCAATTCCGTACTCTATATTTTTCGTTATGCAATCATTATTATCAAATGTTTAAATAATGATTTATCCTTGTACAACATCTATCATGTAATTAAATTGTTTTTGAAAAGGCAGGTAAGGAGAAAAATTTATTATGCTCAGTATGAATATTTTTAATTGAAGTAAATAGGTGGTGGCTTTAATTTGAAATTCTTGTTATCGAGAAAGTAAATTTTTTTTTTTTTTTTTTTTTTACTTAAGGTTAGCCGTTCTCTTTAAATTTCACGTCTGTTACGACGAACAAGTTGTCTCAAACGCATTCTACCTGTACCTCAAATAACATTATCGTTACATGTAAACATTTGGAAACTTTCGAATGTGTTTGCCTATCTTCTTAATCACTGAAACGGTCTGTGCATTTTTTTGATTTATTTTCACTCCCACGATAAACTCTGATAGCTCTTATTATTTTTTGTGTCGTTCTGCGGAAAACAGTTTTCCTCCAATAAAAATTAAAAAAAAAAATGGACGAAAGCATAATGAAATAATGCAAATAAATGAAATGCATTTTGCACAATTTGGGCAACCCAAGTTTTCTTGTGCACGTAATAATTTCTTTTCGAGCTTTTTAGCGAAGGAAAGGAAAAAAAATGAGGTCTTTCTAATTTAATACCAATAATAACAGAAACAAAATTATTATTATTATTATTATTATTATTATTATTGTTTGCATGTGTGTTTGTTTATGTGTATGTCTAAAACTTGGAGAAATGCTTGTGTGAAATTTAAAAAGAGAAATTAAAACATTATAAATATATACAGTAAACATAAACATTTTATTATTTATATGTTAATACATATAATGTTTATGTATTAGTGTTTATATAATTGTTTTGCACTGATTTCATTAATTCACATAAATAAGTATATATTTAATATGAGTTTTAATTTTCTTGTAATTTGAGTATGAAATTTGGGGCAGTTGAGGTATCATTTTTGTCACATTTTCCAAGAAAGCTTCAAAACAATTTGTATAATAAAGTCTTTGATTAGATGATTGTTATTTGTTTTTAAGTCATTGGGATACTGAAACGAGCAAAAATTTGGATGAATCAAGGTGAAAAAAGGAAATGCCGTAAAAACCTAAAATGAACAAATTAAAGAATGATGGTTAATAGGGAAGTAATAAAAATGTAATTAGAGATGAGTCGTTGCAAGATTTAATCTTAAGGTAGTTCGTTAGAATGACGGGAAGGAAAAGTTATTTACTGAAGCTTGGAGTGAACGACAAATGTAAAGATAAACTTTGAATCCGAACTGGCGATTTCAGACTAATTAAGAGGTTAACGTTAAAATATGGGCCCTCGTCCATTTGGCAGTTGCAGAAAAGTTCGTGTTTTAAAACGTCGCGACATTGCCTCGCTTCGCTTTGCTGGCACTTTCTCGGGCTCCCGTCGCAGGTTGCTTCCTTTGACTCCGATCAGCGGCCTCCGCATTCAATCTGTCGAAAGTTTCTCCCTTGTATTTGGCTTTGCCTGAAGACGGGGTGCAAATCGAGAGAGCGTTCCCCCCTTTCTTGGCTAGCAAATTTCCCTACGTCCGGAACTGTGTTGAAATTGCATCCGGGCAAGCAAAGTCCGTCTCTGTAGGAATCCGTACGTTGACGAAGGCGGATAACAATGGATATTTGTTTCTCATGGGAATTTTCCTGGATTTGCATGGCACGCAGCTTGAGTGCACGGGATGATTTGTTATCCTTTATGGATCACGGCTTCCGACGATCTTGATGGCCAAGCAACGTATGGTTTACTCGCCCGAACGAACCGACCGTAAAATGTGAGACGTTTACTTGCGCTTGGATTTAATATTTCGTTTTGTGTGGTTGCCGACACCGTTAAAGCATTTCCATTTCTCTGCAAAGTTAGCTTTTGGTTATTTTTAAAAATACGCGGCCGTGGCTTCAACGAATCTTTTGAGCATTTGTCATCTTTCGTCCAAGCCGTTAAATAGAAATTCGTTCGTCCGAATGAACCACATATATATTTGTGAAAATAACGAAACAGATGGAGTAACCCACCTGAATAACGTTTTTGGTAGTGGCACATCCTCAAGAAGATTGAAGGTGTACACCCGATCTTTGTATAACGTTGAATCTCTGCTGCTACGTACGTTGTTTTTCGGTAGGTTGGAAGTATGCTGAATTCGCTTTGAACGACGGCCACGAAAGACTTATACCCTTTTTTTTTTTTTTTTTTAAATCGTAAGTTTATTTTTCCTCAAAATTATTTAACGATGCTCTCTGGCAATCGACTTTTAAAGCATCAGAATGCGTCACCAGTGCTGCGGCGAATGACGGTTACCTTGTCTTCCATTCACATTTGATAATACTTTCGTCTAAGTAGTTGGATAAATAACGCATCAAAGTTAAAAAAACCCCGTCCGAGGTCCTTGCCGTATAAAGCCTTTCTTGTCACGATCCAACGAAACTGCTTCCTCGCTCGCAATATTCCGGAACCGGTTAGGTTCCCTAGAGCCACGTCTTCCGCCGCGTCGGAAGGAAGTGTCGCCCTGTGGAACGTGAGGCATAAAGCGCGAGCGAAAGGGATGGCGAGAGGAGAGGGAAAGATCCAGGAGGCAGTTTTCCAGCCGAACTAATGCCGGTTATTCCAGGTTCAAGGCTGAAGTGAAATATTTGTTCACCCATTTAATTCTTCATAAGATTTCGTTTATTTTGTGCGTGGCTCAAGCACCTGCCAGTGCGGTTCTCCAGGAGGCGTCCTTTGGTAGTTGCGGTCGTTGGCACTACTTTTGGGCTCTCAAATTCCAATTTAAATCGTTCTACGAAATGTTCTGCTAATATTTTTCGTGCCGGAAGGCCTCTAATCGTTTTCAGAAGCCGTGCATTGGGAGTAGATGAAAAAAGTCGTAGCAGGACTGCCGGATTTGTCTAAAACCGCAACGCGGGGCAAATTTATTGAAGTTTTCGTGGGACAGGCCCCCGATAAAGTGCCAATCGACCGAATCTCCGAATTTTTAGCCCATTTGCACGAAACGATTTTCGTTAGGCGGAAGAAAATTGTTGTCTTCCATCTTAGGTATGCATCGCTAAGGCCCGCTCCGAGAGGATTTTCTTTCTTTTTATTGAAAAACTGGGAAAACGAAGCGAAGGAATTTGGGGCATCGGTCGAATTTAGGTATCGAGCGATCGAAGTCCGGGGCCTGAGAGATCGCACGGATCAGGTGCACGGCGGTTTCTGCAAACTTCCGCTCCGTGGAATGCGCTCGTTCTGCGCACAGACCGAGAACTTCCGATGGCGACGAACTTCTGCAACGGTCGAAGACGGTATCACCGCAGACGTTTTGGGGACGGATGATTGATTTATCATTTCGGCACTGGAAAGGCCTCCGGGATGATCGAATTTGTTAATGTTAATTTTTTTTCGGTTCTGCTGCTGGAAAAATGAACGAAGAAATGTTGCGCGAAGCTACGTTTAAATGGACGGACGTCGACGACTTCGGCTTTTCGCTTTTCTTGTCGATCTACACGAAGCAGACTGCGTTTTCAGGAAGTTTACCCGCCACGAAAAAAAGAAAAACAAGAAGCTATGGGGAAAATCAAACAGATAACGAATTTAGAGCATTTTTTTGAATCGGAGAAAGGAAACATTGGCTAGAGCCATTTTCCAAACGAGACTTCATTCGGGCCGAGGGCACAGATAAAAGTTCGCCTGCATCGGTGCATTCGATGCGGTGACTTCCGGTTCCTTCTTCTCTCGGCTTCCCCAGGCTTTATTCTAGCCTTATCCTGGAACGATGCTGCATTTTGCTTGTACCGCAGGAAACACGTGGTTCTCCGTTTCCTTTCTCATTTTATTTCGAAAATTGGGTTTTTCGGGTCAAGTTGAATCCCGGAAAAGGTGCGCGACGGTGTTTCGCCGGTTCGCAGCGCGGCACGTATTCATTCGCATCCACCAGTTAACGTGTGTCCGCTGAGATCGAGGAAGAAAGCTTTGGATTTTCAACCTCGAAATGAGTATTTTCGCTGTCGAAACGTTTTCCAGCCCCGGCACGGCTTGCAATCTTGAGATCGATTTCCGTTCGGGGCATACTAAGATCGAGTTCAGTTAAACTTTTTTCCCGATCATTGAATGTGGAAAATGGGATTTGAATAAAGAGGAAATATAATAAATATGAGAGCGGTTGCGGCACGGGGAAGAGTTCGAGGCGTCGATTAAAGATTATACGAGGAGAGCACGGCAGAGGGATGCTGCGAGGCAACCCCAGCGTCTTGATAATGCTATTTATTAATAGAAAGGAGGAGTAAGTTTTTGTTTGAAGAGGCAGAGTCAATATGTCATTCCCACGTTGCGAGTTGAGTCACGGACGCCACCGGGACCTACAATGGCTTCTCTTATTTATCATTGAATGCATCTGGTTAGCAGCGTTTTCATTTAGAGGAACTCCAGATCTGTATTCTCCAGGCCCCGCCCCTTTTTCTATTATTATAACTGACTTCCTTATCCTGTTGCGATGCGGAAGGGGGAATTGTCATCGATTCCTGTGGTTCCAAGTCGGGGATTTGAGGAGCTTAACGACGAACGGATTTTGGACAAATAAAATTTCTTAAATGCGAATCCGAGGGAATTCTTGTTTCGAAATCATCCCGGCCGCAGAATTTGAACTATTTGCAGCGATTGAAAATAGTTTGAAGTTGCAAGTTGTCACACAAATACATGCCGTCAGACACCGTCGGTTTTCCGACACATACATGCGAAACGGAGAGTGGATTGAACCTTAAAGGAACGCGAAATTAAGAAATACATTCTTTTTCAATTTTAACTTGAAATGAAAAGTTGACAGACCGAATGTTTTGATCTTGATTTTATTTATCGCCAGCGGTGCAAAGACACAATTTGATCTGGGATTTACGGAAGAAAATTTCGGTCAATTAAAACCGCAGATTTCAAACGCGAAAATATAATGGCGCATTGTGTCGAGGTGAACTGCTGATTTATGGCAAAATGCGGTAAATCCTCGGATGTCAAGCTCGGGAATTCCTCGGTGCAGATTTATCGTTGCCTCGAAGCCATCGGAGAAGGAAGAACATTCGGGAAACCTTTGGATCACCTCGGGTCCGAAGGAAAACAGGTTTCATCCATTGTAACATTATTTCGGAATTATGGAAAAACTCGAAGGAACTTTTGGTCGGGTCCAAACTTTTTTCGTGGCAGACCGCGAGTGGTGAATTTGAAAACGACGAAGATTTTTTCCTAACTTCAAAGTACGCAATTCACCTTTTTACCTTACTACGTTTGTGTTCCGATCGTTATCCATGCACTATTAATATCTCGGTTGCGTGCACGTTTTGCTCGTTTGACGACGGAGACGCTTTGGAAAGTGAACGCAGCGATATTTGTCACTTGGAGTTTATGCTTGCCGTTGGGTCGGTTTGGAGAAAATGCGTCGGTCTGTACAGACATCATCGAAGGTGACAAATGAGCGAGCACTCGGGTGAAGAAGAACGACGGAACGGTAAGGGTCGGGTATACGTGCTACTGCCCAAGGGGCACGCATGCACGCCAACGTTCGCCTCCGCGTAGGGATGGGTTCGGTATTCCAGAACAGTTTTTCCGTCTGCCGTGGGGACGTCCCGCTTCCTCATCCATTTCGAGGCGGCGAACTGTTCCATCCACTCATCGAAGAACGATCCGGCATCGAATCGAAAATTCTTTGTAAAGCACAGTGATTCATGTGATTTTGTCTATCGCGTTGCTGTTTTTGGTGACTCCTTCGAAATGTGCAGTCATTCTTTTTCCGCAACGGTCTGACTAAGGAGAGCGTGATTCAATGCTTCGGGATTTAATGATATCACTGCGAAAGTTGCGTGCGTTACGCAAAATAGGAGATATTTTCTCTGTCGACGTGATGTTTTCGCATTTGGAAAATGCGTTAGCCGAAAGCTAACGCCACCGAACGGGACGGTACGGGAGGTGCGCTTTCCCAGTCCGTCCGCCTTGCCTTGCCGGAAACTCCTTCCCGTTCCCTCTGCGGGAGCGATACGGGTCTCGATTAGTATGAAATTATCATAATAAGAACTCGTGGAAGTTACTCGATTTGAAGGCGAATTGTGTGAAACGATCTGTGCCGTGACTCACCGCGAGCCGCGGATATAACTCCAGCACGCAAACTCACGCCTTTGGAATTCTTCTGATAACATTATGACTAGACTACGGAATAAATAAGATAGCAAAAGCGTTATGTAAATGGTGCCGTAATGGACGTCCCAACCGAACGAGCGGGAAAAGTTCTTCTTTGAGCTTTCGCGAGTGCGTCGGTCGAAAGAGCCGTGGCAGAAGGGAGGGAATTCGTCATTGGCGAAGTTCGACAGGAGCGGGATTATTCGGATTTGGCGTTGGGGCGCCTGCCACTGCAGGTACCGCAGTAACGAACTTCCCGAGACGAAAGACCTGGTCCGTCCTTGTGGCCGGTGTGCGTTGTGACTGGTCGCCTGCAATTTCCCGACAACCCTGAAATGACGTCATGCCGGAATATGAATCACATATAGGAAGATAATAACGATGGTGTTGGCCGGTAGTGGTGAGTGTGCTTCGGGAGAGGCCAGTTAGCACTATATCCTCCGCAAACGTGTCCGCAGTTATCCAGAATCTGAGTACACCGTAATTAGTCATAAATTAACATTATTAACTATTTTTTTAAATGTTTCACTTGTTGACTGTCCGTTGGTGATTGGCGCATGCGTAAATTGATGGAAATGTTTTTCGTGTAGACCACCGAATTCCGAATCACTCGATCTCCGAGCATCCGCGCAAATGTATTGTCTTTTCGTCTGGTGCAGAGGTGACAACCGGAAAAGTGCGACGGAAGGAAAGTGAAGATTTTCGTTGATTGGTTTAAAAAGTGAATTGTGAACAGAAGCGGTGAAAATATGAAAAGAAAGGCGCCCTGCCTGGTTCTCACGCTGGTATCGATGCCTGTTTGGGGTACGTTCTGCACACTGCTTAAATTTCTCCGCATCCGGATTTGTTGATGTTCGCCGGTGTATGTCGAACGATACGGATGTTTCCCAAATGCGAATCGCACTGGTCTCCATTTAACGTTAAGCCATTCTGTTATTGTTTAATGCTCGCAAAGCTCGAAGTGTAAAATTTTATCTTTTGCCATTCTCGCAGTCTCGTTAAAAGCGCTCGGATAACAACCGTGCCGGAATCGCAAGATCGTCCTCGCGACATTTTCTTGGATTTCTGGGTTTGCGCAGAGGACGGATGAAAATCGGGGTTGACACCATCGAATCGGAGAATGGCGGACAATAAGCGGAAGCAGAAGCATTTGTTTGGATTTTGAAAATTTTGCAGTTTAACCTCTAAAATCGGACTCCGGAGTAATTTTGTTTGCATTTCTCGAGAGTTAAAATTTGCATCGTGACGCGATGTGCTTTCCTCGTTGAGGATGAAAATGATGAAATTTACGTCAAATCTTCCATTTTCCCGCCAAGTCAGATTTGTGCTCGATCTTCTTGCCGACTTCTAACCAAACCCGGTTCGTCCCGTTGCCTTTTCGCAGATGCCGGATGAAAGGCCGCTCGTTGAATTCCTCCGGCGTTCCGAGCGTTTGAAACCTGACGAATCGTCCGGTTTCCATCTGTCCTCAACGGTAAAGGCGGCGTATCGATTAACTGCGGTTTACTTTGCCGATGCAAAAGATTTTGAGCGGTTTTTTTCTTTTTGTCGAGTAAAAGCAACTTCGGCGCATCCGTTTATGTTACATTTAATCACGGCACCGTTTTTTCTTTGCAGGAGGACACAAGGAATTTCACAGAAGGCACAGGGAGTTCTGCGAGGACGCCCTCCTGCCGCCGAACGGAAGATCGGTCATGTCCTCGCCGACTTCCAAAATGTGTCCGATACTGGAAAATTCTACGTCATCGGACATAGACAATCAACCTCCTTCGCGAGTTTTGCCGTTCCTCTACCTCGGAAACCAGAAGAACGCGGCGGATTTGCAGCTCCTTCAATCTCTGGGAGTCACGCGGGTGTTAAACGTTACCTCGGATCTTCCGGGATATCACGAAGCAGAAGGAATCTCTTACCGGCAGCTTCCGGCCTCCGACTCCGGCCAGCAGAACCTTAAACAGTACTTCGAAGAAGCCTTCGACTTCATAGGTGAGCAAATGCGAACGCGGACCCGGATCCGTGCGTGCCGGTGCGTGTGGGGTACCCGCGAAGTTCGGTCGGTCCGGGATAAAACTGGCAGAGACGTCTGGTATTAAATTGGCAAGCGTTCGAGAATTTTTTCGGCGTTCGACCTCCTTTCCATCACCGCGTTTATAAATGAAGAAAAGGAGTCCGGTCTGAATTTGTTCCTGAAAAAAAAGAAAAAAAAAAAAAAATAGATTTGCTGCAGAGGATGACTCGCGCCCGAAAAATCTTCGCCTTCGAATTTTCGGATTTGACTAAAAAAAAAAAATTTCCGTGCCAATGCCCTTCGCATCTTCGGCATTTCTGCCATCTTGCTTTAATTTAATCTTCTTCCTCCCGGCGCGATATGGCGGGCGGAATTCTCGTTCCCCGGGAAAACTCCAAGGGAAACGTAAACCGTTTCCGATCGGGAAGGAAACTCCGAGTGATCCGCAGCAGTTTGGACGGGAAGCGGTCGGAGAATTGTAGACAGGCGATTAAGGTGGAAGCGAAAAAGAGAACTTTACTCCGGATTAAGATGGCGTTTCGCAGATCGGGGATCGCGATTAATCCCGGTTTCGAAAGCTTTCCGGCATCCTGGGTTGCAGATATTGGACCGGCGTTCGCCGGAAAACCTCCGCCGAACGGGTTTGCGTCAGGTCGGGTGTTTGCGAGTGGTTTCGTCGGGCGAATGTGTTCGTTTTCCGATCGGAGATGCTACCGGAAGAGGTTAGGTCGATATCGGTGCGCGATGTTCCCGGGTCTCTCGTGCCCACCGCCGTCACCACCAACTACCCCTCCCGAGACGGTTTTTATTTATCAATAATGGCGACCCAAACCCCCGAGCGATTATTCATCGCGGCGAATGACGTGTCCTTTGAAAAGGATGACGCAACGCTTCATATGCCCCATCTGCTTTTCTACCCCCGTAATTAGTCACCGACCCTTTTCCCCCTCTCCGGGCGGGAGTCGAGTACCCGCCGGTACCCGCGGTGCTTCCGGGCGAGGAGAGGAAATGGCGGCGCTGTCGTGGCAGCGGTTCCCGATCTCTGGATTCGCTCCACGTCGGAAACGGTTTTGCCGTTCCGCGTCGCATCCCGATCACCTTTTACCGTCCGCAACCAAATATTCACCGGATTTTCGTCCGAGGGTGCCGGGGTCGCTCGGAAAAGGGGGAAGGAGAGCCCGATTAAACGGGAAATCATTCGGTGTAATTGTCATAAAAGGGGTATCCCTCAAATTAATTTTGCCTTCCTTTTCGTCGGGGCCCGAATTATTGTTCGAACGGGAAGCTCTCACCCTCTTCCAGTTGTCTACCCCAAACATTACTCACACGATGATTTTGACCTATTGATGCATAATAGGCCTTTAAGAGGCGAACCCTCCACCCCTGGCATCGCATGTAAGTTTCCAGCTTTTCTTGCTCGCTCTTGTGGGTGCATCCGATAATCCCCGGGTGTTTGTCGCTAGTTGAATTATCCGTTCTCCATCTGGTTTCATTGTTCGCCTTCCGCTCTGCGAATCGTGATTCATTTTTCGTTGCTTTATTTATATCTGACCCATTTATCGAGTCATTGATTCCCGCCGGATCGATGGCTGCGCACGTCGGTTCGAGGAGCTTCGGGGCTTCCGTTCGCCTCGCGCGGCGAAGCCATCGAAGTCCGCCGGAAATGGTCCCGCGACTCCCGACGGGCGGACCGGTGACGATCCGAATTTGATGCCATTATTTTCCTTCGAGCGCAACCGATCGCGTTCGACGAGAAACGCGGGTAGAAGCAACAGTTGAGCACGAGGTTGGTGGCGAATAGCGACGATGATTCATAGCAGAGGAAGAAATGCAGCATGGGGGATCAGGTTTTGTGTCGAGCATAATGGACAGGGCAGCCCGATCTCTGTTCGTGCACAAAAGCGCAACCGTCCTCCGACCACGTTTCTCCCCCATCGACGCTTGCAATTGAGTCACGGCCTTACTCATCACCTTCTGCGGGTGCTTTGTTTTCCCCCGTTCCGCTGCCTCCCGTGCGGAGGATCCGTTCGCGCTCCTCTGCTCGCCTTCCTCCGAAAGGCCAACCGTCCGCGGTTGACGATTGCGCTTTCGTGCAATCGCAATCGAAGTGGGCAGGATTCGAGGGGGGGGGGAGGGGAGCCGGCAAGGGGAAAATTTTGCTTCGGAACTTCCGGTGGAAAGAGATGGGATGAGGTCTGGAACGATGAAAATCGGGTGCCGGGTGCTGCTGGCAACCGATTCGGATAGGAGTCTAAATATTTACGGTTTCGTGCTGCGTTTCGCCACGTTTAAAATATCGCTCTCAACTGTCTCGACTGTGCTGCACGGGAGTCGTCACTGTTAGTCCGAATGAGTAACGGGAGTTGGGTTACTACCGTGAGTCGTGGTTAAGGAATGCGGTTTTCTGCGTTCGCTGTCGATGGTCGTGCGTGCTGCCGGCCCCCAAATTTGCGAGTTTGCTGCAAGTCAGAAGGGATTGTGTTTGGGACTGGGGAACCCGACTGAGGGTGTCGGGAGGGGCCCCGGGACTTGGGTTTTCGATTTTGCGGGGCGAAGAGGGTGAAAAAGGCGAACTGCGATCCGCCCCGCGGGCCGCCGGGGAAGTTTCGAGGCAGTTTCCCCGGTCCGGAGCGTTCGCGGCCTCTGCGCGCCGTTCGATATTCCACGGTGACATCACTGCTTGGCACGCGGCATGCGAACCAGTTTTACATTTTGGTATTTTTAAACGGGTCCGTTTACTGCATCGGCATGAGTCACATTTAATATTAGAGCTCCCGCGTTATTCTCGGTGGCCGTTTCGTTTAATTTTGGAAGAACCTTTTCTGTTTCCGTCTCGAGGCGTTCCCCGGCCGAAAGACGTGGAATTTACGATTGTCGTCGGGGCAAGTACGATTGACGGCACGCAGGTCTCCTCCTCTGCGGACGTAGCTTCATGAACTGTTTCCCGATTTATTTTTCTTACCGAGCAGTTGTAGGAGACTTTGATTTTTCCGCGTTTTGATGATTTCGTTTGGCCGCAAATTTTGCCGCTTCCGCTTCCGGTCCTTGCCTCCCGAATTTGACGGGGCAGATGCCGTTCGGTCCTCGATCGCGATCCGGCATTTGCCCAGCGTTTGGCAGTTTGGTGGTCCGCGGTCCTCGAGGCACGAAGCGGAAATGCGAGAAGCGCTTCCGCCTGTTTGCCGCACGTTCGGGGATGGAAGCCGTTGGAAAAATCGAATTTGTGCCGGAATCGAAATGGTTTTCGTCCGAAAGTGAGTCATAGGATACCGGGGCCGGGGAGAGAACGCGGCGAGGGGGAGGATTTAACGACGCGGAGAGGTTTTTATTTGCACCGTCGTCCGTGTAAAAGGAAAGCGGGGCGGTCGAGCTCGTTGAAGCCGCATGCGGGCTTCTCCCCGTGGCTTGCATGTTTACACGGTGACTCACCATCCGCACTGGGACCCCGATTCTTTCCCCATGTTTAGTTAATGTCGCGCGCTCTCATTTTACAAAAGCTCGGGTGGATGCCGGGGAAGAAACTTTAGAAAACTGGGAGGGACGAATCGTTCTGCGTCGCGCCCGCGTTTTTCTTAACCCGCGGCGGAGCTGCAAACGAACGACCTCGATGTGCGTTAGTCTGGAAGGTAAAGCGAGAGATTCCGATGCGCCCGTCCCGGAAGCTCCGCGTGACCACGAGCGGCGGGCGCGGGAACCTTTCGGCAGGAGGAACTTCCTGCGCCCTCCGCCTATCGCGAGGCCGCTTATATTTGCGTCGCCGAACCGAACTTCCCTTTTGCACCTCCGTTCGGGCGTTCGACCAGAAAGGCGTTTTCGCGAGCGGTTCGTCCTCGCGGGGGTAAAAGGCGAACGCCTGCGGTCCGGGCGGCGGGAGTCCTGCTTGGTGGTAATAAACGTTTCCGTAATCGTTTCGTTTTCTTTTCAGACGAAGCAAGGAAAGTCGGAGCGAACGTTCTAGTCCACTGTCAGGCCGGCATTTCCCGTTCGGCCACGATCACGATCGCGTACGTCATGAAGCACAGGCTGTTGTCCATGGTGGAAGCCTACAAAGTCGTCAAATCGGCTCGACCCATAATTAGCCCTAATTTAAACTTCATGGGGCAATTGCTGGAACTCGAGCAGGGTCTTCGCCTCAATTCGGGAGCCGACAGCGAGTGCAAGCCCTGTCGCCAGTGCACGTGGGCGCACCAGTCGAGCGAAGAAGTTTCGACGGGCTGCAGCGTGTAAATTGCACCTCCGAAGGCAGAAGCGTTCGACGAGGCGGAGCCGTTCTCGAAGCGATTTAAGCATCCGCGCAGCAGAAATGAAAAAAAAAAAAAAAAAAAAAATAAGGACGAACTTGGTCGGGACCGCAGACGAATTTCTAGTCTTTCACAACTCGCCGCGGAGGGGACCTTCCGGAATTGGAAGCTTCTCAACGAGGTTGGGAAGTTGCTTGGATCCGGCACTGCCGCGAGGAAAGGGAAAGGCAGAGCGCGGATCGGTCGCGACGCAAACGTCACCCTTGGCATTTGGGCTGCTCCCCTTTCCCCTCTCCCCGAAGGGAGGGAGGCTTCGGGGCAACGAGCACCCCTTTCTGAAACCGGCCGGGTGGAGAGGGGGTGGCTTCCGCCAGTTGTTCGCATCTCTCCGAAGGGCCGAGGTCACCTCGGCGTGTTTGCGGCGATTAAGATGCTCCCGAACGGCTGGCGCAGTCGACTTTGTCGTCATCCGGAATTGGTGCAGCCATCAGAAGAAACACGCGGTCTCTTGACATTATTTATAACGTTACCTGTACATAGGAGAAAAATAATTTTGGAAAGAATGACAAAATGAGAGTGCACCGAAAAAACGGAGTGAATGAGCAACAGCGAGAATGAATGAACTTTGAGAGAAAGTATTTATTATGTTTGCTTCCTGTCATTATTTTCATATAAATTCGATTAGTAAAAGGATAAGGATGGGCACTCGGAAGTTGAACGGCACAACGGCACTCTGCCGTGGTTCGAACGGGAAGTTGCCTCGGGTGACGACGAGGCATCCGCCTTTTAACGCTGAAAGTACCTAGTGTTGCCTCCTCTGCAGCATCGTGCGAATGCTCCGAGGTGCAGGAAATGTCAAAAAGGAACGTTTCCCATCGTTTTTCGTACGTGGAACCGGGCTCCGAATCCATTTTTTGGATGATATCTTTCTCATTTTTTGTTTCGAATGAAATCGCGTTGGGAACGATGGAACGTGCGGGGAAACTTCTGTGTCCGGAAACTACTGAAAGTGAATGTTTTGATATTTTTCAGAGATCATAGTCTGTAACCGTAAAACAGTCAGTTTAAATAATTATTATGCAACATTTATTTATAATAAAAATTATAACTTAAGTAAATTTTCAATTCTTTCTCTTTTTTTTTTTTTTTTTTTTTTGCGTTCCTGCGCCAAGCTGAAAATGTTCTGTTATAAAGTTCCGCGAAGGCGACCACGAGCTCTGCCCGTAAACATTATAACGCGGAAACGGCAACGAAAGCCACGTTTTTAGATAAAAATGGAACGATCGCCATTCGATCAAAAATCTTGTCAACCAAATGGAACGCCGGCAATCGATATCGGCCTTTGTCGCGAATGAAAAATCGTGCCGCTTGCTTTCGCGTTTTTTTTTTTAAATATAAATTTGAACACAGGGTTTTTGCCTCCTCCCTGCGATCTTTCGCTCCTGTCATCCGAAGGAAAAGGGAAAATTGTCGGCGATCCTCACGTGAAGCTCTCGACCGGATGTTACGTGTGGGGAAAAAAGAACGTTGCCGATTTCCGTTTGAGAGCCAGCCGACAAATTCGCGGCCAAATCCTTCTTCCGTCGCCAGAGTCATCCGGCCACCACTTGAAGAAAAACGCTGATCATCGGCAGAATCTTTTCTTCGGTGCCTCAACGGAGTCGCTGAAAAGGACCCCAAAAGCAAGAGCGATAGGTATCGAAACAGTTTGCCAGAAGATTTTTACGGCCGGAGCGGCAACCGATGAATCGATCAATTTAGAATGGAAAACGTCTCGCAGGTTACATTTTCAACTTGCCGCGGCATCCAAAGTCACATAAACGGGTGCGAGACGCGTACAGGAAATAAAATAAAACGAAACAAATTATACATTAAAGAATTAGTTATACTTCAAGCATAAACATTTTAACTAGTTCAACAAAAAATACATTTACAAAAAAATTAATATATCATGTTGTGAAAAACGGTGTCTCAAATGACTCGCAAACTGTATCATTCCTCCAGTTTCGGCCCTACGTAAGCAGTGTCGCGCTACTGCTTAAGCTTTCAATACGAATCTTAGAATTTTTATTCGATATTGTAAATGACAATGAAATCTGGCCGAACAAGGACACTTATTAAGTTGTTTAACTGATATTTTACAGAAATATTTCCCTTGACTATCTTCTCACCACAATTACATGAAACTGGCAATTTTTTTACATCGAAAACATGTGAATGCTTTTTACATAAATTTTTCTAAACTGGTAAATGATCAATTATAAAAAAAAAAAAAAAAAAATTATAAACGTTTAAACTTCATACTTTTGACAAACTTTACTATTCATTGGCTAGAGAAACAAATTAAAATGCGAAAAATAAGTTTTTACACGAAGCTTCAAGGGAGCGAAAGGGTGACGGTTGCGCCGGTCATTTTGCTCCCGTAGTGCCCGTCCCAAAACTGGGAATCCATCCCGGCGTGGAAAAACTCGACGAATCGAACACCGGTATCATAATTGCAGAAAACATGATGTATCTGAAATCCAAAACAGAATGTTTACGTTAACGTCAAAAACAAAAACATTAACAGCCGAATACAAACATTTAACCCTCCCCGTGGCCGACTCTTCACAGCAGCTATCGGGACTGGTGCCGGGTCGAGTGTAGAGATAATGCAGAGCAAGGGGGGGGGTTTTTTTTTTTCCAGTTTTATAAACCAAAGAGTGTTTTATGGCTTTTTTTTGTGAGAAAAAACAGCTAAAAGATTTAAAATATTTACAGCACCATAAACTTTTAAAAGATCTGCCATCTTTGCAGAATGTTTAAGTGCTGCAAGAAAACAAAGTGCATTCAGAATAACAAGTATGGAGTGGATTACCCAATTTTGAAGAAAATTCCTTTCACACAACTGAAGGAAAACTGGGGATTTTCAAAAAAAACTTAATTTTTATTATCATCAGAGAAAAAGTGATAAAATGTTAGGAAACAAAGAATTTATGCAAAGAAAATAATAATAATAATAATAATAATAAACAGAAAAAAATAATATGGCAGACAAAGTTAAAAAAAGTAAATTGAACATGATAACTTTCTAAAAACATTGTATAAACTTTAAACCTTAAAACACTGGAAACTTTAAAAAGAAAAAGATGTTCTGACTTAACCTGTTCCCATGATGATCCGTTTTCACCTCCAACAGTTTTTCTGATTTCAAATTCATCTAACGACTCAGAATTCTCATCTAAAAGGGTAACTTTAAGTTCATACACGCTTCTGCAATCAAATCTGCCGCAAAACCTGCAATTATTAATTGAAGCAAAAGTGTTTTGAAATAGCAAAATTGTTAGCTACATGGCAATATTAAAATCATATGAAAATTCTTGTCACAAGTAATTATTTCTGAATTTTTTCTACATAAATATTCATTAAACTATTGAATTAAATATTGGAGAAATTTCATCAGATTACACTGTGCTTTCATAGTAAAATGTTTCAAATATTTTATGTAATTTCTAAAATAATTTTTGATTTGTCTTCAATTATATTTGCTTGATAAAATGTAAAAACCAATACCATTCTGATACAGTAATGTGTGGCTGAAATATATCCATGAAGTAGGGTATCGCTCCTTCAGCTTTCAAATCAATAATTTGCTTTTTGCTACAGGAATGGTAGGATGTTACAAAACATGAATTACTTTTATGTAATTCATCACCAACCAACTCCTTAGGAAACTCTGTAGTGCCAATGGGTGGGTTCTCTACAGCCCATTGATTACCGCCATTACTTAAAATTTCCCAATGCTCTAAGTTATCTACAACAGTAAGGAGTTTTCAACATAAACAGTAATTAACAGATTTAGAACTAAGCAGTCTATAGATAGAATAATGTTATACGAGACTATGAAGAGCAGAACTACTTTTTTCTCTCACCAATCAATACGAAATACTCTTTATGTGGCGATTTTGTTTTGAAAATGTCCAATGTTTTAGCTCTTACTGAAAATTCGAACTAATTTTGTTACATGCTTAACTTTTTCAAGTGCCTAAATTTTAATTGCTTTTAGTCTAATTTTACCTTGACCACACCCGTTTTTCAGTAAGTTTCTATTTAAAAAATTCTTCGTTAAAATCCAGAAGCAGATGTACCAAGGAAACTCGTTAAATTTCTCGAAGTATAATTTTTTTCTTGCGAATTTTATTTTCCATACTTCCTCATCAATAATATTGCACCATGTTTTGCAAACTCTTCTACAGTTGAATACGAGATCCTTTGGATCTACATGACTTAATATCATGGTTAAAATTTCTTCAGGTAAAAATTTATTGTTGAATACGACACCGTTTAGATTCTCTAAATCGTAATCCTCCTGATTAATATCTCCTCCATCCATCTTTATTGAAGAACGCGGAGTCAGATTCTTTGAAAAAAAAAAAAATTTACTTCTCAAATCCTCTGTATAAACTGAAAGCTGAAACGGCTTATTATCTGATTCTTAAGCGTAAATTTTAAATCATTGTCTTAATACTTAAGAAGCAATGAAAAATATAACAATTGTGAATTTCTTGAACATTTTGACAACGCACTCCTCCACCTGCCACTTTGAAACACCTCACGTTCCGAGACGACGGTCAGTTTGACAACTGATACTTTGGCAGCACTGTCAAATTATCGACTTTGTTTTTTAGAGATTTGTCTGCTAGAAATTTCAACTTTTTTTTTTTTCTGTTTGAAGTGTTTATTACATGAGAAAGCAAAGAGGAAACATTAAGATAACAATATTTTTCTAAGCATGCAGGCGTTCTAAATGGCAAGAACTTCTGAAAGAAAAACTATTTGTAAGGCGCTAACGCTTTCAATTATTTTTGATGTTTACCAATCATATTATCATTATTGAAGAATTATTATTGCTTCGCGGTTAAAAATTCATTTATGCTGCAAGAGATTTACATTAAGTTGTTTACTTTTTACTTGTTACCTTCGACTAAAATTCTATATGCATGTGCATATAGAAAGAATTCTTCAAATTATACTGCTTTCGAGATTTGTTTTATCTAGTCGGTTTTGTAAATCTCAAACTTTAGCTTTATCAGAGTTGATTAACTGATAACAACTGATTCAGTTTCTGTAGGAAGTGAATAACAGAATTAAGATAACTTCCCATTCATGTGCAAGTTTTTGAAGGTTTTTTTATTATATTGCAACATTTTAATAAGGCTTGAAATTTGAGTTGTGTTTCAGAGAAAAGAAACTAAATTCAATTGATTAATTAAGAAAAAAAGATAGTAGAAAAATAAAACCAGAAGGATGTAGAAGAAAGAAGTAAAAATTAAAAGATTTTCATTTAAGTTGAGGACAAATTCAATTCTTATTTTTCTTTTTTTAAAAATTTATACTAAAGAATTTTAAAAGTTTCTTTTTTTTATATGAATACTATGATTTGATTTTTAAATTTAATAAAACTAAATTGACTTAACAATTAATCACTTCTGATAAGGACAAAGTTCTGAAGGTTAAAAAAAATTGACTAGATAAGCAAAAAAGGTTTAAAAAGCAATAAAAATTGCAGAGTCACTTTGAAACACACAAGCCACCTCGATCAAATGTAACATGTAAAAAGTAATACAAATAGATTGTAATGAATTACTAATCATATTATTTATATGATTTCATTACACTATTTTCTATGTGTAAAAATATTATACTATTAATCACACTATTTTATATGTGTACAAATGTTTAATTGTGAAATTATTAATTTCATTTCATTATTTTAGGTTCCATTTTATCATCATCAGTTATTAAAACTTTATAATGATAGACTCATATGAAAATGGTAAAATAGAAAATAATTCCCATGAAATGATACCTTTTAAATTCAATGGGAAACTGAAAATTAATGGTGTGGAAGGGAAAACTCCTTTTCTCATTGGTGTTGCTGGAGGAACTGCTAGTGGGAAGGTATAATATGTAGTAATAACATAATTTATATAGTTCATTTATGCAAATTCTTATACACATGTTGTGAATAATTAATTATCTGTTTTATTTTCATAAATTTTTAAAACATCAGTTTGTGAATAATAAGATATTTGATATTGTACTTTATATTAGCATCATTTGCTTGAGTATTCAGTTTAATTTTGAAGATTTTTGAAGTTTATTTTTAGAGGTATTGTATGCAGTTATTTTTTTAATGTTAAATAAGATTCAATATTTTCTCTTAGAATCATTAATGCTCCTTTATATTTATTTGATGAGTTGAGTGGAAGAATAATTCATTTATTTCCAGTCAACTGTTTGCAAAAGAATAATGGAAAAATTAGGGCAGGCAGATGTGGATCATGCTGAGAGGCAGGTTATTACTATTAGTCAAGATAGTTTTTATAGAGAATTGAGTCCCGCTGAAAAAGAAAAAGCAGCCAAAGGTCTTTTTAATTTTGATCATCCTGATGCAATTGATGACGAATTGATTTTAAAAACAATGAAGGATATTCTTGCTGGAAAAAAATGTGAAATACCTATTTATGATTATGTTATTAACTCCAGGTAATTTTTTTTACCCAAATTTTTTTTTATTTTAATGAGTATAATTAATATTTAGGACGTAAAAAAGGGCAGCTTCTCGAAAGTTTTAAAATTTGTTACAAAAAAATATAGCAATCATGAATTGTTTATTTCAGATACTGTTTCTTAAAAATTGCATCATAATAATTATTGTGATTAAACTTTTCAAATAGAAACGTGGATGATGTTATGTAAAAATTGCGTCAAACTTATATAAAAAATTTTTTTAAATGCATATAAATAAATAAAATTCTAAGAAAATTTTATTTTGCATATTGTATTTTGCATTATTATTGTACGTATTAACTCATATTAAGTTGCCTATTTTTTTCTAGGATTGAAAATCAGTTTACAACCATTTATCCAGCAGATGTTGTTTTTTTTGAAGGGATTCTTGTCTTTTACTTTCCAGAAATCAGAGATCTATTTCATATGAAGTTATTTGTTGACACTGACTCAGATACGCGATTAGCGAGAAGAGGTAAAAAAGCCTCATTGAGATCTCACGAATAAAAATTTTGCAAAGAAACAAAAATTATTTCATTTCATTAACTGTTCATGATATTAATTTTTTTAATTATACATTTTGTAATTTTTCGTGCTAAAAATTTATTTTTTAACGATATTTTTAAATCTCAATCATTCATTTGATGTCTCTAAACATTTAAGAAGTTCATGACTTTTGATGTTTTTAATTTTTATATGCAACCATCTCAACGTTCAATATGTTCGTTATTATCGTAATGGAATTGAATCTGAATTCATAAAAGATATCATTAATGCAAATCGTAAATATCAACACCCACACTCTTAAGCAACACACATAATAATGCATTCATATTATCTCTTTTTACGATTGATTCCAGTGAATATATTTGCATAATTTTTTTAAGTTAGGGCTTATATGTAATGGATTATAATTAAAACTTTTAATTAGGATCACATTTTTAAAATATTATTAAATAATCAGGTTAAGCTGCTTAATAAATATTTGAATAATCAATTTAAACTGTTAAAATTTTCCAATTTCAGTGCCTAGAGATATTAAGGAAAGAGGTAGAGATCTGGATCAAGTTTTACATCAGTACATGAATTTTGTCAAACCAGCATTTGAGGATTTTTGCATGCCGGTAAGTAATTGAAAAAATTTAATGTTATGATTGTTGTTTTAGTAAAATGCGTAGAAAATTAGCTTCCGTTAATAGCATTAACGAAAATGAAATGTTTTCAGACGAAAAAATTCGCTGATGTTATAATTCCAAGAGGAGCAGACAATACAGGTAATTCTATAATTTTTTAAAATTATTTAAAGGTAAATGAAAATCATTAAATTTGAAAACATTTTTTGTTAAATACAAAATTAAAGCATAAAAAAAAACATTTTTCCTTAAGTACAATAAAAATTTGGCTAACTTTTGGTTTATACTTCTTTTGTGATTCTGTGCAAGATTCTTATTTTTTTCACCCTTTTACTTTCGTTTATAAATAATCTAGCGTTTTCATATTTGCTACCAAAAAAAAAGGAAAATACTGCGAAAGATCGTAGTTGTCGTGAAGGTATTTAAAAACTTCTAAACTTTAATGAATACTGGAGATCGTGATCATTACACTAAAGCGCTTTTTATTTTATTAAGGTAAAAGACCTTTTTCAATTTGAAAATTGTCGTTAATACTGAGATGAGTCAAAACGTATCTGGGCTGCTTGCATGGCAATTCAACCTTGTTCATTCATTTAAATTGTTTTGCAATTTTTTTTTTTAAACAGTAATTTACTTTTTCATCACAAATTCCCATTTATATTATACTTTTTAACTTTCAAATAATGACTTATCTTAAAGTTGCTTAAATTGTACATAAGTTTGCAAAGGGAATAAAAATGATATTTTGTAAGATCAATGTTTAAAAATTCGAATCTTTGTATTGAGAACTGATTTCAGCATTAGATTGCAACTTTTTTACATTCGTAAACAATTCTCACAATATACATAAGGAAAATTCAGAAACTGTTGTTATATAATTAATTTTATAGCCAATTTTCAGTTTCATGGTGATTTCATGAGAATGATTTTGAATTTTATTAAAAATCAATTATAAACATCTTAATTTTTGTTTGCGATGATGTTTTCAAATTCATTACAATCATTATGAACATTACATTTATATAAACCTGTCATAGATGTTTTAATATATTTAAGTAAATTGTGTTGTTGAATTTAATATATTTGAAACTCTGAGGAACAGATTAGAACATAAATAATTATCGATTATTTTTATGTTGAGTGAAAGAATTTCATATTGGAAGAAGTAAAATTTCAGCGGAAAAAATCAAGTGCTGGATATTTTAAGTGGGTATCATTCAAAATCGCAATGTTTGAAGGTTCCAAATGCATTCATTATCTATTCAAAATGTATAATAAATGTCTTAGTGGCGATTCACAAAAAGTCAATCAATGTGAAATATAATTTATTCATTCATTCATTTATTACTTTAAGCTTTTCCCGTGCTTTGTCGATCTTGGGAGCAAGTCTTAGATTATAATAAGGGTAATTATTTTTTGAATTTTAATAACTTAATCTTGACATTTAATATATCAGGATACCTAGGTTTGATGGCAATTTTTTTTTATAGGCTATTTTTAATATTATATTTATATATAAAGCTTTTAATTTTTGTTTAAACGAGTGTATAAAATTTGAAAATTTGTGAAAATGTTTAAAGGGTTAAACTACTGTATTTGAAATTTAATGAATTTTTATGCTTTTTGATTTTATTCTACGTTACATTTTTATTAACGGGATGAACTATTGAAAGTTATGTTGAAAAAAATGGTGTTTTGTGACTTCTGAATAGGATTTTTTTTTTCGTTTTCAAGATGAGAAGATTTATCAACGGTGAGTGGACATTTTGTTTTGGGACTTTTACAATAATTGATTTTAGTCATTAAGAGGCATTTTGGTGGGTGAACATTAGTTTCAAAGCTTTTAAAATGAAAGCTCATTTACTAAATTTTTAACTAATACTTAACTAATTTCATTAGACTTTCTTTTTGGTGCTTGCGGTTGTTGCGCTTTTATTCCCAATTTTCATTTACTACGAAAAAGCGTTTTAAAATTTTATTTTTTGATTAATGAAAGCTGTTAATCTTCGCATGTTCCATATTACTTAAATAATGTTCCGACTGCGCTTTTCATTATGAACCCATCATCTTCTTTTCATCTGAAATAATCGGAGATGAAGATTGTGCCTAAATGTTAAATCATCAAAATGTCACTTGGCTAAATCGGCATGAAAGCCGTTGTAATGTCCACTCATCAAACTGTTTTGTAATTATTATTTTTATAATTTTTTTAGTTGCGGAATGATTTTTCATTATTCAGAAGTAAATAAATTTTGTTTTTCCGTTTAGTTGCGATTAACCTCATCATGGACCATATCGACATGATACTTCGATCCCGTGGCTCATCTGCTCATTATTCTTCAGAATTAAAATCATCTCTGCGTGTTATGAATTCGGAATCAGGATCTCTTAGTCGATAGCGTTAAGACTTAGACACTCTGAAATAAGAATTTATTTCAATAAGGTTGCGATTCGGTTTTGGTATTGAAATTTTTCAATGGATTCTGCAGTATTATTTTAAATTTAAAATTTCACAGAATTTAATTTATTTTATTTCATCATTTACTTTTTATTCAAGCATTCGTTTTCCTGCAGTTACAAAAGGAGTCGAATTTAGGTCAAATCAAATGCCTTAATAGTTAACATTGCTCTTTGTCGTATGTGCCTTGAACGTATAAGGGAAAGCATTTGCTTCGTAAAGTATATGCAAGTTCTCGAACATTGTTTAGTTCAGAGCTCCAAGGCATCCTTATGTATTTATCTGCGGCCAGTTATTATTTCGAGAATTTCAGCTTCATTATATACAGCGTCAGTTTGCTTTTTGGATTTTGGTGAAGCAGTCCATGATTACATGTCTGTTTACTACACTTCCTAGCAACCTGAGCAAAACATCTCTGATTTTTGTTTTGTATTTTATCAAATTTTTGACTGTGATTGACAAATATTGTGATCTTCGATAAGAATGTGTATCACACAGCACATATCATAAAATCTGTGTTTGCTATTATTCATCACAGATATAATATCTTAATACTTATTAGTTGATAGAAGTTGACTAGTTTTTTGTATGTTTGTCTATGCAGTTTTTTAAAAAAAACAAGTATAAATGGATAATAATGTGGGTACAAATATCTTTTTCTTAACTCGGCCTGATATAAATTTATTAATAATTTCAATTATTTGATCCAAAGGTTCAGTTTCGCATTTTTAAAATTAGATTATGTTTAGTTTTTTACAGTATTATAGTAATATTTTTAGCATTAGATTATTGGAAAACATACCTCGATAAAAACCTAAATAAAACATACCATTTCTGTATCGCAACTTTTCCTATAAAATATATAAAATTGCAAAAGTCACATTTTGAAATATTGAAAAAATATTCTTTTACACAGTTTTTTTAATGAATGTAAAATATTAAAATATTTGTATAATTATGATTAGTTCCTTTTTAAACGGTTATAGTATTCTGATAAATTACATTCGAAATATTAATGGTAAGAATTTTTCCATTTATGTTCTTAAAAGTTTGAAGCATTTTGCATTCCATTAAGCGGGTTGCTTTTCTATGGGAGTAGATTATATTTTTTGTTTTCAAATACAAATATTTACTAATGCCATGTTCGATTGCAATAAATAAAAAATTGATTCTAGAATCAGAAATCAATGGAAGAGAAGAGAATATGGTAATGAATCATTCCGATATAGAAAAATAAGATAATTGCGTATTATTTTATATTTCTATAAATATGATTTTGTTATAATTCTTGTTTAAAAGTATCGGTATGGTTTGTAGTTGAAATAAAAAAAGCTTTGCAACTGTCTTAGCACTTAAGAAAAGTTTATCTAAACTGAAATAATATTTTATAACTGTGAATGCATTTTAAAGGATTTTGCATTCTTAAATGAACAGAAGATTTGAGTAGAAGTGATTCTTTATTTAATAAATTTAGTTTATATAAAAATTTTCATGTTTTCAGATGCGGAAATTGTTCGTAGATGAAAATTTTTCCTTATTTTATTTTGAAAAAGTAGCGTGAGCCTAGCTTTCGTTCATAGATCTGCAGTATTAAAAATAATCTCATTTTTAAAATTTTGTTTTAAAATGTATATATTAATCGCATATGCTCCATCGACTTGTTCTTATTTTGTGATTTAATGTCTTCTTATGTATCACAAACTAAAGGTAACTTCTTAAAAGTTTCAAGATATTTAATAATAAGTTATTTTTCGATATTTTTTTTTTTTTTTAAAATTACATTAGCCTTTGAACGAATCTAAAGCAGAACATAAAGCCTCAATCGAATATTGTAAATCATAAATTTTTCACTGGCTAATGCTGTTGATTAATTATTGTAGCCACATTTTAAAGTTGCATTCAGTTGTGTGATATCAAAGATTTTTATTTTGCCAAGCCATTACCTCATAATGCAAAATCCTTTACTGCTGCATATTTTTTTTTTTTTTATAATGTTTATACAAACATCATGAAAACATAAATTTGAAGCTGAATATTCTCACATGAAATCTTTAATAACAATGAATTGTACAAAAAAAAATTATTGTTTTATTTAACAAAATATGTATTCATATGAGATTTAATATGCAGGAATATTTAACGTAGACGTTACACGAAAACTTGAAACATCATAACACGTATATGGAGCTCCAAAAACCTCATTTTTTAGTATTTGTAACTTGTTAGGAACTTTACTAACATTATTTTGTTTTATTTTTTTTCCTTCATGCTTACCAATTATTTAATTATATGAATATTATATTTATATAATATTCACATAATTGACAAAAAATATTATTGACATCCGTTACTCTAAACTTATTAAAGAAATCTTATAAAAAGCATGCGTTTTTGCACTGTTGTTGTTCACATTAACATTTAACATTTTCTAAAACTGTAGAGTATTACAGTGAGGATAGTATAAAAATAGATATAATTTTTTCAAAGAAAAATGAAGGTATTTGAGAAAGAAATTGAATTATTTTATTTTTACTGGGTACGATTTGTTAAACATCGATTTCCATGCAGCCGCCACTTTATGCTTCTTATACAGGAAAGAGAGAGAGATTTGTGAGTTTTGCAGAATTATTTCGTTTCTCCATGTTCGTGTCTGGAACTTGCCGAAAAATTTCAGGATCCATCGTAACCACTTAGTTTTTCTTTATTTTCCATTAAATTTTTGCTTGCTGATACCTTCATCGTGCTGCAGATTTTTACACGCGAATTCGGCCCATAAGACAGGCAAAGGCTTGTTTGTCCCTTTATCCAGTGAAATTGGGCGATGTCAGACTGTTATTCTTCACTGTCCGATTACACGTCCGTGTTCTGTCGTTAATTTTCCAATGAAAATCACCTTAATCGTAAAATATTTAGCCTCTGTCAAAGTTATTCTTCAAGTTATTTTGAATATTCGACGCATCAGTTTCATTTTCGCATCCGAAACAATTTGCCTTCGCTTTCTTTGCAACAGAGTCTCAGAGGAACCGAAATTTTTGCCGATTCTTTCCCGCGAGACGCCCTAGCAACGCTGACATCGGCAGAGACCCGGTTGAGTGTTACGGTCGACAAGGTTGTGCTAAGCAAAGTGCTCCTGAGCCGATTGCCGGCAACGTTTGCGGGCCCCCGAATTGAAGATCGGGTTTAAGCTGCTGTCAAATGTAAAGGAAAAATTCAATTTTCGGGGCCCCCAAGTCCAAACTGTCAGCGAGTCTTCGGAATTAGAAGAAACGAGAAAAATTTCGGTTTCGAATATTCGGTTCATCCCCGTATGCACTCCCGGTTTTTAATTTCCCGCAAAATCCGAGGCATCGCTCTCGCGGAAAAGGGCCCGGAAAACCTTTTACTGGTGAAAGAAAATTTCGTAATTTTTCATTCCTCTGTTGTTCCACAGCAGTTTTAATTTACCGATTAGCATCCTTCGCAAAATAACAAGTGAAAAATGTCGTCCGATCAATGTTTCGCTCTTATCCTTGCTTCCACAAATATTTTTGCCTCTCCAACTAAAAACCCATTTCATGATCTTTTTTTTTTCATACATCCAAAGAAGCGATTTCGATTGAAAATATTTTTGGTTTTTAGCACGTCCTTTGCGACGTCAGCTAAACGCGACCGTTGGCAGGTTTGAGATTCTTCCGATGGGACCATTTTGAAATTTCGCTGTATCATTAACGTTGAAATTTAAGCATTCGTATTCCTGCAGGTAAATTTCTGCTATTTTTTTTCTTTTTTCCCCAGTGAATTTCCGCCGCGTAAGAAAACTCGAACAAAAACGTTCTCGTTTTCCTCTTGCGGAACATTTCCAAAATCAAGCTACAGTGAAGTCGTTGCACTTTTTTATTTAGCGGGAATGAAAAATGTTTGTCGAAATTTTATTTTACTTCGAAATTCCCAAAAAGTTTATGTGCTCGAAGATTTTGTAGTTTCTAATTCGAATGTTCGAAAATTTTGCAATGCCTTCAATTTTTAAGGTTTAATGCTATTTCCAACGTATTTTATTCATTTCGTATGTGCTGCTTGTGAAATCTGAACTGATAATTAAACAAATCTTTTTTTTTTTAACTAATTATTGAAATTTTTCATCATGCATTTTTAATATTTCTTATGAAGAACTCTCAAAAGTATAATATTCACGGGCATGCACATTTGGACGCTGCTTCTATTGATTTTCAAGCTGTTGTCAAATTAGATAAAAGACTTGCAATTGTTATCAAAAAATTCGCATTTGAAAGGCTTAACCGTACTTGTGTAGTATGACATTTTTCTTTTTTCCGGTTCTTATAGATTCCTCACATATTTTTTCTTCTGCTGAGCTTTGCTTCTGCTCTTTGATTGATGTGTTTCTTTTTTTTTTTTTTAAATTTTTTACAGTGATGTTTTGCGTGCCAAATCTCAAGTTTTTAATTTACCTTAAGGGCTTCTTCCATTGTTAAAGGGTAATAAAATTAGCTACTTAAATATGGAGTGTTAAACGGTGGTAATTTGCGTAATTTTTTTTTTTTACGTAAATTGTTTAAGGATTTAAAAAATATCTTAAACCACAAAATTGCGCTCGGGCAACAGCTACGACTTTATATCTCGGTGCCGTCGAATCTCACCGCTTTTGGCGTCAGAGCGTTTCTTCGGCTTTCCGGTCGCGGACGGCTCGATCGACATTTCCGGCGGAAGGAGGAAGAACGCTGCCGATTCCTGCCGTGAAACATTTCGGCGGTCTTCTTACTCCTCGCCGTCCGATGACACTGTTCGCGCGAGCCATGCCGCCGATCGGTGAAAAGTCGGCCAAAAAGGTTTGGATTCGCGGCACCGGACGCAAGACGGTTGCTGTAAACGAAGAAACCTCTCGAATGAAAGTTATTTTGTATGATCTAAATGAGAAATATTTATTAATATTTCGATTCGATTGCCAAAAAAAAAAAAAAAAAACTTTATCCTCGCCGAGAGAAGTGTAATTTCCTGTAGATATTTATACTGGAATAACGTATAAGTTTCCTTTTAGATATTTGAAAATTGAGATATTTTTGCGATCCACCTCGTCAAAAGTGGCTTTTTATTTCGATATTTGACATAATATTCTCCGTTTTTTTTTTTCTGTAAAGTATTTCGAGCGTATTTTCTTGTAAGTGTCTCATAAGTATGTTCCACTTATATTGTGAACGGTGTATTTATCTAAAGCAATATAACATTAGTTATAAAATACTAGCTTATGATAATACTAACTAGTTATTAAATTACTAAAATTATATAAATTTTAATTACTTCGCATTATTGATAATATTACATTAAAAAAATATATATTTCTGTATAAATATGTACATATATATGTATATACATATATGTACATATTTATAAGATAAAAAAGATTATATTTTATATTTCTTAGGATAATGTTCTTACGTCTCATGTAAAAGTATCATACGCTATATCGTGTACTAAAGAATTATATTTTACAATTTAATATAAGACTAAAATTTTTTTGAATAAAGTTAATGAAAACTTTTTGAGATTGAATAAATATTGCATAAAGAGGATTGTTTTTAGGTCTTGCTTTTCGTTTCTTTTTTTCGAATACCTTTTACATTTTTAATGTGACCGATGGAAATTAATTTATAACTTAATTCTCGGACTATAAGGATTTTATAGTTGAATGTAATTTCCTGTGCGAATTTCGTTTTTGAAAAATAGTTGCGAAAAGCGTCCGCAAAATTCTTGCAAAAAGTTTTTTTTTTTTTTTTATGTTTTTAACGTAAGAAATGCCTCTCTGTCCGCCACATGTAAGCACCGGAATTCAGGCATTTGCTCGAAGAGCGAATGTCAGTTCCGACGTGGATCGAAGCCGAATTTTGCTGGTTCAGCTAAAAAAGGTTTTTCCGTTGATGAAGGCGATGTCGGCCATCGAGTTGCATCCGAAACTGTGGGCTGACTTTTGCGGGAAACTTTTCTTCTCCGCCCTTTCGGCAGCACCGGTTTTTGGGGGACGTTTTCGTCCGATCCGCATTCCGTGTTTTTCGGTCCTGATGCTTAGAATGCTGAAATTATTTTTCAAAAACAATCAGAAAATTTTCTCGGGGTATTTTGTTAGAGTAAAATTCTCTTAAATATATATATATATATATATATTTTTTTTTTTTTTGTAAATACAATTTCGGAATTTTGACGCTCACGAAAGCCCGCGCTTCATTTTGTAGTCTTTCTCGTTTTAGGACGTGGCCGCTCCTTAAATGCAAATCTCGAGGCTTTTTGTCATTTTGGAAAAATTTCCAAACGCGGCGAATGCGAAACATGTAAAATTTCAGTTTACACCGGTTTAAAAAAAAAAAAATGTTGAAGCTGAGGGCAATTTGTTTTTCTGCGACGCGATGGACTGTTTGACGTTTTTAATAAGGAAACGCGTTTGCGGTCAAGATTCACCATAAATGTATTTTTTGAAGGGTCAAAACCAAGTGAAAAGCCTGGCCAACTCTGACCCACGTCGGCAAATTTTGCTTTTTGCCGTCTCGAGTTGAAACGTTGCCTTTACCAAAGGCAAATTCGGAGTTCCGGCGTCAAAATTCGAATTGTTGGGTTGGCCAGACTTGGCGCAAACGTTAGTGGCACGTGGATCGAGGAGACCCGACCGTCGCCTCCGCTAAACCGGTACCGCTCACCGATTCCGAAGGAAGCGTTATTATGTAAAAAACGGAAATTAGCCGCGTACATTAATGATCCGTTAGCTTTAGCACGAGAGATTTTGACTTGGTTTGTTCTTTTCAGTTGCCATCGACCTCATAGTACAGCACATACGGGATTTCCTCAACAACAGGAACAGGAAGCCTTTCGAGATGCCGGTGCCGCCGTCTCCGGCCACGTCCCCGGTGCACAGCGGCAGAAGAAACGCCCCCCACGAAGGCTCCTACCTTTCGAGGCCTCACTGAGTGCAGCCCTCGCATCCCACCGCTCCCTTTCCTTCCCGCTTTCCTTTTCCCTTATCCCGCGCGTCACTGATTTTTGCTTAACGGAGCGTTGGCGGGTTCCGCATTTGCCGGTTCGACGAAAATTGCGCTCCTCCGGAAGAAACTGAGAAAGTGGGGCAAATGACCGACTTCCGTTGCCTCGCAGATTTTTATTGTTTATCTTAATTTTTTTTTAATGCGGCGCGTCTTATTTAACCGCTCATTTTCTTGACTTGCGATTCATCCGCACGACCTGCTGAAAGTTGTTGCCGAGGCGCTCACGCTTAATCACGTGCGCTCGCACTCTGAAAGTATATCGAGCGGTTATTTCGAGACTCGAATTGATGTGCTCGAGATCTCGAGATTCATTCTTTCCGCCGGCGAGTCGCTCTGCGTTTGGCACTTCCTTTTCTCTAAGTTCCGACTCTCTCGCCCCTCCCTCCCCTCCCCTCCCCGAATCACGTGAATGCTCGACTTGCAGCAGGCGGGGAGGTTGTCAGGTTCAGAAGGAGCTTTCGGCCTGGTCGGCGAAATCCGAAGTATTGTTATTTTTCTCTAATTTCGATCTCCCCGAAGTGAACCCGAGCGTAAAGCATACGTGGAAGAATAATTTTTGATTTCGGGGCACAATATTCGTTGGGATGCGGAACTTATTTGCGTGGCCCAAAAGTGCTGATTGTTCGTGCGACGATTCCATGGTTTTGGGAAAAAGTTTTCGATTTGACGTATAAAATTTTAATTGTTCGGTAGGACAGGTTTCTTTAAATATAATATCATTAATTACTTATCATTTGTAGATTTTATTAATCGGGCTGTGTAGCATTTATATAAATATATGTATTTTTTTCTATATTTATCGATCATTGTTGAATAATTCTACTAATACAGTAGTTTAATTTAATTTTTAGCATTGTATTGTAATTTACGTCAAGTAGCAGCTTTCATCATGAACGGTTCCCATTATTTGCACTGAAATTTACTGCATCCAAAATTGTCTCATAATTCATAAAACTGGTTAAATATATTTTAAAAATTTGTTCGAAGATATACTAATAAAACAAATATAATTTTATCATTAAAAAATTGTCATGATTTTGAATTTTTCAACTGAAATAAGACGAAGAAGGGAAAGATTGCTCGCCTTAAATTATTTGAAAATTTTTCATTTAATTTTTATCCATTTGCGTTACAAAAATAACATAAGCCTTGCAGTTATCTTCAAGAAAATATTTCCAGTATACCGATTTATGGAAATTCTTATGGGAATTATGTGCTTATTTTTTTCTGAAACTCCTAATCGGGTATTCTTCTGATGTAGGAGCGGATTCGTGGCAAAAATAATTTTTTTTTTTTTTTATTTTTCGATTTCTTCGTCCCCGAACATGTTTTGCCGTCTGGAAAACGAATGTTTTCGTCATCGGAACATTTTCAACGTTTCTCACTCATTTTCGCAAATTTTTAAACGATTTTTAGCATTTTTAGAGTCAATTGTAACCATTCAAAACGGTTTGCCTTAATCTGTGCGACATTATGCGCCAATGATGGCTTTTACAATGGCTGTTTGAATCTCGTTCGTCAGTCCTCGGGATGTGAATCTTTGCCGAAAAAGTGCGGATCAGGATCGAGAAGAAAAAAATGGAGTGGAGGAAAAGGAGAGGAGCCTTGGAAAGAATTCGATAGAACAGGAGCTTTGTTAATGAAGAAAAAACTGCATAAAATCCCTTGGGACTCGTCGAGTGATGAACAGGAAAGAAGGTTTTGAAATTTCAAAGGCTGCCCAAGAACCCGCACACGTCAGATTCTTGACAGTTTCATTTTCACAATTAATACGACTTACGATGCTGATATCTTTTGCCCTTCGCTGTCTTCGCCCCCATTCATTCAGCCTTTACTCACTATAAACTTGAACTTTCTCTGATTTGTAATCAACATTCCTTCTCTGATTTAGAAGATTGCTCATATCCACTTGACTAGCATTATTCGGAGGAAGAGCAGCTTAAAATTTAACCACACTTATAACTTGCGTGAGAATAACCCATTGGAATGAGTAAATTACTATCCCGCGAATAAATTGTAGGCTGAATATGTTGTGCAAAGACGAGTGCCATTCACGTGGTCTGTTGCCATTTCGTGCAGTAAAATCAAAGTTTGTGGCATTTTCCCTTTAGGTCATCCAAAACCAATTGATTTAAATTTTGAATAACGAATATTAACTTTTTGAGTAAAACAGCATCTTTAATGCTCCTTTGCCTTTTAAGTTTTTTTTTGATTTATCACCTAATAATTTAAGTCTATTTTTCACTTGACATTTCAGATCAATTCCATTACATAATTCCAAAACAGTTTATAACTAACTGTCAGTTATCTGAAAGTTAAAAAATTTTCTCATCACTGGCAAAGACACACAACTGCAAACAGACTACGAAAGTCCGAAAATTGACCGGATATTACATTTTATTCACGTTTCTTCAATTAGAATTCTGAATAAATAACTGAGAATGTAGTAGTCCGAAATGCTGAATATTATTTTGAAGAATTAATCGAAAGCTTTCGGTATATTGGGGGGAAGGTTTGGCCACGTTCGGGTCACGCCACATAAAGCCGGTCCTGAGATCGCGAGTGAAGAATGCCGGAGAAGGCACATTATCTCTCATATAGCTCCAAATGCAGTCGTGGAGGAGTATCACCACCTAATCGATCGAAAAAAATTTGAAAACGATTAAAAATTTGCGAATTAATATAATGAATTCCTCACACTTCTCTAAACGTTACCTCTGATGGAGTCAATTTATGAATGACTTCTTGCAAACTGGATAATGGTGCCGGCAGCAATTGACCTATGGACATTATTCCGAGTAATTTTACCGTTGTATCCAGCACAGACTTATTGTCAGACATCGACGTGGAGCTCCACTGCGACTTCAAAGTTGCCATTAGAGCACGCAGCAGGATTGAGCAGTAGCAGAGAGCCGGCTCATTCCGAGAGACGAATTCCAGCAGTTTCCACGCCAAAGGCAACTCGTCAAAAATTTTTCTTATGTGCACATCCCTTTCTATGGTCACCTAAAAATTAATTTAATGTATTTAAAAGCTCGGGTGAACTCTGAAGGTTTTAGAATTATCACGGCTGCAAGATGTTCCTTAATTTTCAAATTACGAACTTTACAGAATTCTTCCTCCGGCCAAGGTAACCCATTATACATAACATCAGGTGATATGAGCTCTACCATTAACAGTGAAACCTGAATGATAGCATCCAGCGAAATGTTGCTGCTGATTTCAGGGTTCATATGGGTGGAATCGATACAACAAGCCTGTAACATCAAATTCATCATCGGGAGGACATTAAGAAAGTTGAAATTCATTTCAATTTATGTACATATAACATGCATAATTTCGATTAAAATTTTGCAGCAAAGAAATGGTTAATTGCTGCATTCTTTTAAATTTTTCACACAAAATATAAAGCAAAAAGTTTATCTTACAACAACAATAATAAATCAACAAAATTAACTTATGACTAATTTTTAGTCATAATTTTTTATTTAGTAAATACAGAATACTTATGATACTTTATCTGATAAAAATATATATAAAAAGCATTACATTAACCAGCCTTTTATCAATTATAAATTCATATCTCTATAATACTTTCAATATCTATCATGTTATATTCTACTTGTCCAAGATGCTTGAAAAAATTTTTCATTTATTTTACAAATTAATTTTTTTATTTGCTTAAAATTGTCAAAACTTTCGGCAATTTTCCTGAGATCCATTAGACTGAAAACCAATGAAAATCTCTGGCACAAAAAAATGAATTTTCATCATATTTATAATAAATTATCATTTAAAAAAATTAGAACAACTTTTTTCTTCAGTTGTAAAAATTCTAAGATATCTATGATTTAACAATTTTAATTATAATATTAAATTTCTTTTAATTCTTAATTCTTTAAATTCTGAATCTTACCCTTATGGCTTCTATAAGATATAATGTGTTTCGTTCTATAGTTTCTTCATCTAAAGAAGACTCGATTGATTTTTCTTTGACGCCGTGACCGATCACTCCATTTCCAAATACGCTGGATTGTCTCTGAGCCAAAATAGTTGTTGATCCCTGAAAAAAGAACATCGCAAAGTTGAATTAATAAAATTTCTGATTCCCTGATTTATCACTTTGGATGAATTTCGCTTTTAATATAACTCTTAAAATAAATAGATAAATAAAAATGATTTATTTTTATAATACCTCATGATCTTAGTATACATATACTTTATTTTAATATTTAATTTAAGCAATATTTCGATTTGTTCTCTTTATAAGCGATCATATTACATTCATTTCAGAAAGGAAAATATATTTTTAAAAAATATTATTTCGAAAAAAAGAGTTTTAACAAGTTTTCGAAAATTCTATTAATAATAAATTTTGATTTTTTTTTAATATTTGAATTAATGATTTTAATTTAGTAATTACTAAGCGATGATTTTGTTCCATTAGTAAATAATTTTTTGCACTCTGCTTCAAATTTTGCTTTCTCGGAGCTCCGAATAAAGGTGCAGCCGAAAGAAAAAGACTGGATTCTAACAATTCTCGAAGAGCTAAAGTCCTAGAAGCTGAAGACCTGCTGCAAAATCTGGACAATAATTCGCAAGCTCTATGGCAGTTTAAGGCCTTTTTCCAGGAATCTGCATCGAAAAATATTAATTATTTCAACTAGTTAAATAAATTATAGTTAACGTAAAAAAAAGACAAATTAGCAATCTTTTGCAGAAATAAAAAAAAATTTATTTTTTTCCCTGATTTAAATGTAAACTTTTTAATTATAATTTTCAAAAACAAATTTTTTACATAATTGTTCTACATGATTCTCTGTTTTGCTTTGTATTCAAAGTACCATGCTTACCTTTTTCACTGACGCAGACAAAAAAATATTTTACGCAGTTTTTGGTGATACGGAGCATAAGTTGAGGAGGTAAATAAGAAATACATGATAAAGGAAGTAGTTCGATGACAGAGGAAACTGCATGGAGGACGTCAGAATCATAAGAGCTGGCCAAAATATCAGACAAAGGACCCAAGTTTTGTGCCACAGCTTTAGAAACGACATTATCCGATAAGGCACCGGAATCGCAATTGGTTTCGTACCTAGACAGAAAAAAATGATTATAACATTTCAGATTCGCTGTTAATGTGTCTTAATAAAAATTATGATTGAAATTTATATTGAAGACCTAATAAGCTTGGAAATATTTCTCCATAATAATTTTGTGTTTAAAGGTGAATGATCAAAGGTGATTTCGGAAAAATGGCCCGATGTCATTCTTAGGGCTTCCTCAACTGCCAAAGCTAACATATTTTTATCCTCTGAAAGGCTATACATGGCACTGGAAGAAATGAGCTGGGTAAGAGCTGCTAAATGAGAATTATTTGTTCCTCGTACAAGTAAGTAACATGCGCATTCAACAACAACCGAAGGGGTCACGGTACCTGAAAAATGAAAAATTGAAACACAGCGATCAACTTGACCTTCAGTACGTAATTTTAAATGTTAAAATTATGAAAATTTTGATATGTTAACAATTATTTTTTTAATTTGAGCCTTTAAGATGTTAAAATGAATTTTTTTTTTAAATTAACTTACTATAATTATAAATGAAATAAATGTAATTTCCAAAAAGAAAGCTTTTAATTTTTTGGCAGTGCAATAAGACTACTTTAAGTTTAGAAAAATTATGCAATAAATAGTAAAATGTTTCCTAGGCTCTATTGTAGTGGGCTAAACAAATATAAAAGAAAGATGTTAACTCAAAAATAAAACCTAACACATTTAGTTAAAATTAATATCAATAAAATAAATACCCATTAATTTGAATAATCTACATGCCGTTTGTTGTTTAATTCTGTTATCACTAAGAAGGAAGTGTTGCACTTGTCGCATTTCTGCTTTAATTGATTCCAGAAAGGGTATTGACGTGATTTTGGAACTTCGTAACTGAACATCTATATCTTCTAAAAGTAATTCTAGAATTGATCAATAATACGTAAGTTAATTAAAATATATTTATAAATCAGAGGCAAAAAGACAATTACAAATCAAATAACTGAGTCATAATCAAAAATCAATTTTAGAAACTAAAAGTTTTTAACATAGGATGGAGATCTTTCAAAAAGCTGGATACAGTGGCTTGCAATCGAGTTGCTCAAATTTACATAGGATATCAATAGATATGAAAAAACTGAATCTTTTATTTATTTAGTTTTTTAATCTAAATTCAAAAAATTATCCGAAGAGTAATTATTTTATGGGTATCTAAAAACGGTGTATCGTTACACGTGATGGCAATCATCTCCCACAAGACATGGAAAAATTTTTGTATTTTAAAATAACAGTTAATATTATTTAAATAAAGTCAATGGTATGGATACGATAATTTCTTAATACCAAGAAGAATGTGGCAAGTGGCAGACACGTTGGCCTGGGGGTAACATGTCCCATCCAAAAGCAATGACATTATTTTTGCTCCTCCTTGTTCACATCCTAGCGCTAAATGAACAACAAGATCTTCCAATCTTTCAGTGTCATCTTTAAAGTAACTATTCCACATCGGAGCAAGATCTGAAAGGCTTAAAAATGTTTCCATATTCACTGAAAGAGAATGTAATTCAATATAAAGTGATAAAATCTGTTACTTAATAATTATTTTGTATAAAATTGATAATAAGCACTTACAAGTATGTAGCACATCGGTAGATAATGCTTTTAAAAGGCTTTGAGATTTTGAGGCTAACTGAAGGAGGAAAGGAACCACAGCATTGCGCAATTGCACATCAACATCACTTTCTTCCAAATTCCACTAACATAAAAATCAAATTGAAATTCGAAATTTAAATAATATCTTACACATATAAGATAGTAGGAAAATCAATTACTTGAATTTCTTAAAGAAATTACAACTTGAGAATGAATAAGTTTTTAAAACATAATTTTCTCGATTGTTTTTAGCTTATATAACTGTTGCTGATATTGCAGCTTTAGTATGCAACATTAATGTAGATTGCTATAATTCTACTTTTTTCCAGGAAAATGAAGTATAGGATTTAATATAATATAAGTAATAAATTGTAAAACTAAAAAAATTCTTTGATATTCTGGATTTCTTAACTGTTATTATCATATTAAAATCTATTTAATAAATACATTCACTAATTTCTAGTTAAAGCCAATAATATTACATAAATCAAAAAATAAACTGACCAACTGTTAAACAAATAAATTTAAAATATGGTTCTACTATGAAACAAACATACCTGGAATAGCTCAAGAAAAGCTTTCCTAATGTCAGCAAAATGACTAGATGCTAAGTGACCAAGAATCCCTACAATGGAATCAAGTTTTGCAGATTTTTTGGAAGATCCAATATTTTCCTTAAAACAAAAGTCCTTTAAACCACAAGATAAAACTCTGGTGATTACAGTTTTTGGAAAACAACTTCCTACATGTGCTACAACCCAATCAAAATGGGGTGAATGAATGACACTTGTATCTGTAATAACATATATAATCCTGATTAGATTTTTAAATAATTTACAAAGTTGAAATATTAAAATTTAAATGATCTTGATTGTTCTTCTGGAATATTGTTCAAAACCTAGTTAATCCAGTCAATCCTTTGCCTGGAATAGAAAAACAATCTAAGGAAATTTTTTATATTTAATGTATTGTGTAAAATAAGTGAACATGTTGGAATATAACACTTTGTAAGAATTTCATTGTTATTTGTATCTGAAAATTTCCAAACTTATTGATGCAAGTGACAACAAATCTCTATAATAATTAATAAGTGGAATAAAATATTAAAATTAACATTTTGTTCATTTCATCATCATTTCATGAGTTACAATTAATACATTGTAAAATAATTTATTTTAATAATCTAACTATTAGGAATTGTAAAATGTATTTATTTTATTTTTCAAGGTAATCAATTATCATTTAAGTGGCCATTGACAAACCTTTGGTGCAAGGGGCCAACATGTCCAATTCCTTTCTTCAGTCTTATTTTATTGTTTTACTGTAATATATAGCAGCTCATATTTTATTAAATATATTCCATGATTCAGGGGTTACCTGGGTTGAGAAAATTTAAAAAAATAAACAATTATCATTTATCAATTTCAATCAATTAAAGTTTTTTTTAAAAATGTTTGAAAATTTTGGAATTTTGACAAGATATAAAATGTTTGTAATTATTTAGGGAAAGAATGTATGTACTTTTTAAAAATATGAGATAAAAATTAATTTTGATGGTTTGAGAATTACAAGCAATTTTAAATATAATTTACCTAATAGAGCATTTATACAATTTTCTGTGTCTGAATCAATTAAACATGAAAGGCATTGCGTTGTGATATCAACTAAAGTTCTTCCAGCTTTGCAAGACATCCACCAATGCAAAGTCTCATTCAGACCAACTGATGAAGGAAGATGACTATAATGAGATGAAACTTGACCTAGCAATTCTAAAGACCATGTAGATAAAATAGGAGCCCAAGCTTCAGGATTGGATAAAACAAAGTTGCAAAGTACTGAATGAATTTCTGTTACTAAGATATCTTCATCTAAACTTATTTGTGCCTGACTATTTAATAGTTGATCACTCTGAAATATAAAAAAATTATGTATTACTTTCAAGTCAAGACATAAATATTTAGTTGATATATATTAATATTCATATCATAGTAAATTAAATAATTAATTTAAATACCTCAATCATGGTTATATGTTTTTTTACGGAGGAATCGAAAACTGAACAAAAATATTCTAAAACTGCATCACGCGAAGCCGGCAGGTTTTTTAATAAGCTTAATGCAGTTTTGACTAAATCTAATTCGTTACATTTTAAAGTTCTCGTAGTGCCAGCAATAAATACTCGGAGCTCATTTAACGTATCTATCGGCTGAAAAGCATCGACTTCCATATTAATTTTTCGTTTACAAAATCAAACTATTATAAACATTTTCAAGCACAGTAGATGTATATTCATATGTCCCTGTAGCCGTTGAAAAGTTACGTAGTTTTATTTTCTTCCATTTTGGGTACGAAAACTACTTATGACAGAAAATTCCTTTCAAACAATCCCGTATTAATCAAAACAACGAAGATAAATATAAAACACTTTTTTGAAATCTTTACACGCCGAAATCTTATTTCCACGATATTCTTAAAGACACGTTCTTTGACCATGAATTAGCATTTATAACGTTTACTTGTAAAAGAATGGGTATTGTTATTGATATACAGTTGAATCTTAAAGCACAATGAGGCTAGTGCGAATATTATGCACACAATGGGAGTCTTTAGGTTTATTTCACACAAATAGGAACTTAAATTCCGTTATACTTAGAAAATTTTCTGAATTAATAATTAGTAGAAGATCTGGAAAATATTTCAGGCGGATTAGTCTTGGAAAATTTAAAAAGATTAATATTGATAAATTGCAGCTATATGCTGCTGGTAATCATAATGAGTTAGGTGTGAGGGGTAATTTAAATATCAGGAATTCACAAAAGAAGTTGGAAAATAATATGAATTCTTCCGAGGATTTAACATTGGCTAAGTCAATATTAAAAGAAATATTTGAATACCGTTTTGGTAGAGTTAGTAGCTGGATAATCGAAGTGAGTATTGAATAAAAAATTTATGAATTTTACTAATATAAACAGTAGCAGTGTGAACTATAAATTTCTTTAATTTACAGTAATACCTGTTCTTTATGAAAAAATTTATATTAAAAGTTAAAAAGTTTTAGCAATTGTTTCAAGTTACAGTATTTTAACAGTTGGTTCAAATACAGCTATAATAATACAAAATATACATGATTTTTCTCTTGAATATTTAAATTGTCAAATATATTTTTAATTTTACTTTTTGATGGTAATATCAAGATGATATTTCAAATTTATCACAAGAAAGTAAAGAATAATACAAATAAATTTTAGAAAAAGTGCTTTATTTTTATAGCACCTATCCACAACTTTTTTATTTTTTCAGAGCAAAATAAAGTCCTTATGTGGCATATATGGACTTCTTTCAAAGATTTGTAAAACACAATTTCTTGAATTTTTAGCAGAAAATTATGTAGTCAGTCATAAAAAAATTTATGAAGCGGCAGAATTATTATTGAAAATGGAAGATGAATCTATTTTAAAAATTATGAAAACTGAGGATCACTTGAGAAATGTTCTTACACCCCAGTACCTTTGGTTGTTCCAGCATATTGGAAAAGTAGAAAAAGGTGTGAAATTTTTGGTTGATTTTAGAACAGATGTATTAGTAAGTTTGATAAGACTTATTTAATCGTTATTTAGTTTTAATTTATTTAAAAGTTCTTTGTCAGGTTATCTAAAAATTTGGCAACATTTTTGGAAACTCCAAATAAGATTTAACAGTTTATATTTGTTTTATAATTTTATTTAATCATTTTTTCAATATTGTAACTAATTAAATCTGATTCAGATAATAATTGATTTCAGTTTAATGTTTGAAATATATTTTTATCAAAGTTGTTCATTTACTTGTTAAGGAGTATATAATCATTTATTAGAAATTTACTACATTTCTAGTCACTGTAGTTAAACTACTTTATAAATTGTTAATTCATATTTAAAGTAAAAATTTTTAATGCTTATTATTAAATATTACTATGCATAGTATCTAATCTATGTCCTGAATCAAACTTCAAACTTTTTCCTAATTCTTTTTTTATTTTTGTCAACTCTTTAATTTAAAATATTTTTTTTTTCATATTAGGAGTTAATAGCTGAAAAAAATGCTGCAGGCAATCAACTTTTGGAACTTCAGCAATTGAATACAACATTGCGTGAATTATTGGCTATGTGGTTTTCAGTTGGTTTTTTGAAGCTAGAAAGAATTACATGGAAATCATCATGTGAAATACTGCAGAAGGTCAGTATTTTATCATTTTGTATTTATAATTTGATAAACATTAATGCTCACATATATATATTTTATCTTATAGATATCAGAATATGAAGCTGTTCATCCAGTAAGAAGTTGGACAGATTTGAAGAAAAGAGTTGGCCTTTATAGAAGATGTTTTGTTTACCTTCATCACAGCATGCCAGATGAACCTGTTGTTGTTTTACATACTGTATTGTCAGATGAAATATCAAGTAGTATGAAAGGCATTATAGCTGCCTGCTCTGGAATATCAGGTAACTTGTATTAAAATATATTTAAAAAAAAGAGCTTATTCCATAAATCAGAATGAATTTTTGTATTATGGTTTCTTATTTAATAAATTTAGACCTTCAACATTAATTGACTAAAATAATTAAAAATAAATTGCTGAAAAACAGGTTAATTGTAATACTTTTGCAAAAATAAATATTCTCTTTAAAATAATAATAAAACATTTTTTGTGTAAAGAATAAAATTTAATGTCTTTTTTAGATAAAAAGACTGAAACTAAAAAAAATTTTAATCATCTAGAAGAAGATCCAGAAAGGATAAAAGCAGCAGTTTTTTATTCTATAACATCCACTCAAAAAGGTTTGCAAGGTATAGAACTTGGAAATTATCTAATAAAAAGAGTTGTTTTGGAACTGCAAAATGAATTTCCTTTAATGAATCAATTCTCAAGTTTGTCACCTATCCCTCTATTCAGAAGTTGGTTAATGGAAAGATTGAAAAATGCTGAAAGAGGTAATTTCAAATTTTTCTAAAAAGAATTAATAGTTTAACTAAAATAATGTTAGTCTAATATTTTTGAAGGGATTAACATTAAACTGCTCTTTCTTTTGTTTATTTTCTAAGACAAATGTAAATGTTTTCTGATTTTAATAGTAATTTTTTTTGTTACTAATCAAGGATGGAAAAGATTTTTATATAAAAGAAGTAGGTACAAAAGTGAGATAGTTCAGTGCAATAAAATTTTAGTCCATAGAATCTCAATGAAATAAGAGATGCTATTTTTTATGTGACATTAATTGTAGACTTGCCTAATTTTTAGCATATAATAATTTTCAATGTTTTCAGGTCAAAATGATATATTTTCCCAAGAAGAAGTTGAAATATTAAAAGCCCATTTTTCATCCAATGGCGAGAAGGAAGTTTTTGTACATTTGAGAAGTCTTATATTTACAAATAGGTGGTTAGAAGATACCTGCTTGAATCACATATTAGAAGAACCTTTAATGCGAATTTGCGCAAGATATTTATATTTGGAAAAACATAGAGGATATGCTTTAGATAGCGTAGGTGAGTAATGAATAATATCTATATTTCTGGATTAATAGATTAACTTTTTCATAAACTCTTATCAGTCAAATCTTATCACATGTTTGGTAGAACTTTGAATAATTTTGAGCTTTATCAAAACTGTTCTTTTAAGAGCATGAATTATTTGACAGAACTACAAAATTCTGTCATTAGAGTAATTCAAAGCACTCTGAAGCTGTAGTTTCAGGTCACAGAATTTCTATAATGATAGTTTTCTATTTTGTATAATTGCACTTCATACAATACTAGACCAAATACTTTAGATGACTTTTTTTTTGATCACTAAATACACTTAAGAAACATTTTAATTTTTTAATTTACGAATATAAAACTTAATATTCAAATATTGTTTAAAGTTTAATTTTTTTTATTGTGCAGCAAATTTTCATTTGAGAAATGGAGCTGTTATGTGGCGATTGAATTGGATGGCGTGTCTTTCACCTAGAGGATTGAGTAATTCATGTGGCATTATGGTGAATTATAGGTATTTCCTTGAAGAAACAGAAGCAAAAAGTAAAGAATATTTAGAAGGACTAAAGATTCATGCTTCTGAACAAATCATAGAAGTGGCTAATCAAGCGCAAAAATTAATGATATAAAATTTATATACGATGTAAGATTTGTTAAGCCTAAAAAAAATAGCTTGAAGTTTAAAAACGATAATTAAAAGTAAAATAATAAAGTTTATACCTGTTATATACAAGGTGATTCAGTTCTAAAATGCAGTGGCATCTTCGGCCATTAGGACCGGTTAAAGTTATTAAGTAAAATTGCAATTTGAAATTAATATAATTTCAAAAAGTATCAAATTTTTGTGGGATTAATTTTAATTTTGTACCAAATGTTGTAAGAAACATTATAATCATAATTTTTCAGCAGCAAAATCGATACGATAAGGAACATTTAAATGAATCGGAGCACAGTATCTATAGTTCCATTTTTATAAGGATTTTTTCTAATGTGAAAACTGTCTAAACAATCTTGCACCACTGACAAACGGAAACATTGACAGAAAAACTTCTGTTTTTTCGACCTCTTTACAAATATATTTGGTGGAATAGTTCCCACGAAAATAGTCATTGGAGGACCTTTTAAATAATTGAAATGGTAGAAGGTTTATCTATGATAAGAATGATAATAATAAGGAGAAATCGTAATATAACTTTGCAAAAATTATATTATATGCTATTAAATAAAATTCATAAATTTGAAGAAAATGATTTGATTTTTCTTTGTTCTATCTAATGCTATATGAATAATTTATAGAACTTATCAGCAAATTATTGACTTGCGGCTTGGTATTTAATAAAACAAACCGTTTCGTAACCCAGATACGAATATGTTCACTGTATGAATCTAAAAATAAACCATCAGAAAAATAAAATTTTTGTTTCACAATATATTTCAGTAGATATAAAACTAAGGCAATGTATTAAAATAATACAAGCCAATCTCAGGTTAAAAAAAATATATATGCAAATGTTGTATTTATTATGTAAATAAATAAATAAAATTGTTAATATATTATAATATAACTTTTTTATATTTACAGTTAAGAAAACATATCATGTAGGGGTTCTCCAACTCTTATAAAACCATAGTGTATTATATAACCTGTTTAAATTACTGGAGGAACTGAAACAATAAAATGACTTTCTTTGCTTATTTTATTTTAAACATATAATAATAGACAGATTTGTTTTTCATTAGTTCTTCAATCCACATGCCACTGCAACAAAAAATTACATTTATATCAATCATTACTTAACTAAATATATATGCCAATTGATATTCACTTTGAGTAGGAGTATGAAACAGTTAGCACTTTTAAAATTTCTCATGATGAAGGTTATCATTTTTAATTTCTGAATAAAGTATTTTTAGTCATTTTCGGTCATTAGATATTTAAATGACAGATTTAATAATATATATTACATAACATATTTAATATGTTAGAAATGAAAAATAAATAATTTCAAATCAATGAAATTTTCCTACTGAGCATTATATAATTGAATGTTTAACTTAAAAATATATAGCTCTTTATAAAAATATTTTGAATTTAAGTATATCAAGTTTTTATATACCTAATTTCAAAAATTTTACATCATTTTTTATTACTTAAATATTTGAATATAAAATTTAATTTATTTCTTACTCTCAGCAAATTTCCTGTGTGATCTGTTTCATAGTTCATTTGAATCCTTTCTAATCTCTTAGTTTTTTCTTTAAGTTTTTCTGGATCTTTTATACCTCTATTTTGTTGTTCTCTTAGTCGCTTTTCAGCTGCTTCAGCTTGCTGCCTTCTTTTTGTTTCCTAAAGTGTGTAAAATTTCATTTAAAAAATCCACAAAATTTGAGACATTTAGCTGAAATTTGAAAGTTGAAATGTATAGACTGCAATATTATTAAAAATCAAAAAAAAAAACAACCATTATACATATACATGTCATGAAATGTAAATTATTGAACAAACTTTTATGTTATCAGCAAAGTTATGCATGAACTGGTTCATAACTAATGATTTTCTTAGGAAATTTAATCTGAAAAATACACAATAAATTGAAATGTGAACAATGTGCAAAATTCATAAGCTTAGTCACATTCATACTGCCTCATAATAATTATAAGTTAAATTATTACAAGTTTTAAAATAAATAACTTTATTAATTTCCATCCCAAAATGTGTTATCAAATTAGTAAATATTTTTTTAGATTGTGAAAACTTGTTTTGTACATGTGCACTACGTGAAAATATGTACCATTTCAATTAGATAAAAATTATGTGATTTGCCAAAATAATTAACAGATTTTTTAAAATAAAACAACTGACTGATTTTATAAGTAAATTAATAAAAATTTTTAGAAAGTAAATGCAAGAAATATGCATTTTAATCATATAAAAAAAAAGTTTAAGAAATCCCTTAATAAATTTGAAAATAATATACTATGATTCAACTGTTTTCGTCTCATTCTTAAGTTTTATCATTAATCATAACTCCAAACTTTATTTTCCCCAAAATCAAAACTTTCATTTGAGGATTCTGTTCTTTCTCAGTTTATGAAAATTGATTTTTGTAAAATTCTGTATAAATTACTTTTGTTCTCAAATTTATACAATGAATTTAGAAACTGCAATATAATTCGCATTCTGAACTGAACAATTTTAATTCATCGCACAACAGGAAGAGTTCATTAATTATACAAGCATACTTACAAAATATATGTGTTATGGCCCTTTTTAATGAAAATGAATATGTAAATAAATATGCTGATATTGAATTAAAATGGCCGACTTAAACTGTTGTATTTAAATTTTTTAAGTTGATGTTAAAAATATTGAAAACTATGAATAAATTTTACGACAACAGAATTTTTAAAAAGAAATATTGATTTGTGCAAATTTTAATGTCAAAGAGTATATTTTCGTTTTTTGCGTGGACATTATAAGTTTCAGATGCAAACCCTTAAAGGTCACTAAATCAAAAATTACAAATCACAGTCTTATTTATATATAAAAATAATATACAAATTAACAATGATATAACGAGCGACCAGGTTCTAATTGTCAATTCGAAATAAATAAAAAATTTTTTCAGAAAAGAAGGCAAAATTTATTCACAGGAGCATCAGTTAAATAATATTTGATGCTAACTTACTATATCTGGAGTAATTAAACCTGTTTCCGATGAAGAATTTCGGCAACATGATAGAATCAACCCCATTCTCGTAAAAAGTTAGGAATAATCAAACGTTCTCATCCGTCATTAAAAATGCCAATAAAAACCTAGCAAAGCCTTCACATTACACAAAGTGGAATTTGATTTAGACATGTGAAACATCGGAGTTTAGCTAAGTTGTTTTATTGGCTGAAACTTAACCGTGAAAAGTAGTTTTTCTTCGCATTCCTCGGCTCAAATGGACCTTCATGATTTCGCAATTTTACCTCAAAATAACATATTATATTAAGACTAAGATTGATTTGATGGAAATCTGCGATCCGAAGTCATTCGGATCGCAGTCGAAACGCGGTCCTTTTCAATCTTTGAGCAGATTAGCCAATTATTATTTGCCGAAATTAAATATAAGGTCAATCATCTTTCCTAGTTTCCAGTTAGAAATATTTTTTTTTTTAAACCAAATATATATTTAGCTGGAACCAAAGAAAGTAGTGTTTAAAAAATTTTTCACTTTTAAATTTTGCTTTGCAAAAATCGTTAAATTTTCCCCATTTCAAAAGCATTTAAAATCTTCGTCTAAGTAAAGGCTTTCAATTTATCACTATCATATGATACTACGCTTTGCAACATCATTTTCAAAATCTTTTTCCTTGGGATATTTTCACCATCGTGTTCAAACTTTTCGTCCAGAAGTAGAAGTTTCTTTGTGTCTTTAATTAAAAATTCGAAATGTATATCGGTATTCGTTAAGACTACTATAACATCTCTCATCGTTCAAGACTGTTTAGACTCTTGGCCGAATGATTGTTTGCAATTGACCTTCGAATAAACGTAAGGAGACACTAACGAAGGATAGCATGCGGAAAAGATAAGGCTAAAGAAGGGTGATGGTATTAAAGCTACCTTCATCCGATCATGAATTATATTCATGTCATCCACATATAATATTCATGTAAAATTCTCGTTATAAATTTCGTTTCTCATATAAATTTACCAATTTCAATTTTTATTGCTTCAAAATTCTAAGTATTGATTTTGAAAACCATATCCTTAAATATTAATGACTCGAAAGAATGTTAATGTGATTAAAACTCCAAATTTCATGCAATAATTGCATTAACTGTAAAGTGGAAGTTTTCACAATCTTCGATAAGCGTAAATGAATGCAATATAATTTGCTCCAATAAAATCTTCGACTTTTATACTTCTTGTATAATAATAATAATAATAATTTATCTTTTGTAACGGCTCTTATGTAATACAAATAAAATAAATAGAATTTCAACATTATATTATTATTATTATTATTATTATTATTATTATTATTATTATTATTATTATTATTATTATTATATCCTTTTTATTTTCATAAATAATTTTGTAAGTTAACATAATTCAAACTGAATTCTTCTTTAAACTTGTTTTTGACTTTCTTCTCGTCTTGAGATTTTGCCTCTTCTGATTTTTATGCCGAAACGAGATACACTGAAAGAAAAATTTTTACGTATAATCTTTGAGTAATATCTTTCCAGTAGCGGTAGAAAAATTTAATCAACAAAACTTGAAAGATAAATTCAATGGGATTTTTTTTCTTTATATGTATTAAACAAAAGTTTTACATTAGACGTAAAATATGAAAAACAGAAATTTCTGCAAACAGCGGATCTAAGGGCAAATCATAAATAACATGCTATGAAAGTCTGCAAATAAGAAAAAGATACATAACGAACAAAATCCAATAAAAAAAAAAAAAATTTCGTCTTTTCTGAACCGAAAATAACTGCATTATAGTTAAATGTTAATACCAAGATTCGAGTTTGCCAATGTCACATTTACGATTTAGCCCAAATAAATTAATGTAGGAATTTTCTTTATTATAAGAAAACACTAAAAATTAATCTAAAAAGTTTTCGTTTGACCAATTTTTTTTTACAATTTGTCGAATGAAAAGATTTGTTCTTTCATATATCTTATAAGTCTTATCAGACATTTCTTATTAAAGAAAAACTCGAAAGTTAAATTTTACGTCACAAGAAATAAGTCTCTGTCTAATCATGAAAATATTAAAGTCGTAATTTTATAATTACCTGCATATCTAAATAGTCCATAAGATCAGATAGTTTAATTTTTTTTTTATATTTTTCATGCAGTTTTTTCTGAAATTCTTCCAACCAAATGGGCTCATATGTAACTATTCTCTGTCTTAATTCTGAATCGCTTTGGATTAAATCATAAATGGCAGTATATGCTTCTTTTGAATCGGAAAAGGTTCTTTGAGATAATTTTTTTTCTAATTCACTTGAATTAATTTCACTGTCCGTTGATCTTAAAAATTTTATTTCATTATTAGTTTAAAATTATGATTCTGATTTAATTAAAATCATAAAACATATGACGATAATTATAAATGTACGGTAAAAATCATTAACTGTTCAAAGTATTACATTTTTTTTAAAATTTCTATGATTTAGGCCTACTTAAAAAAGTGATTAAAATTATCATCCAGAAAATGAAAATATATACTTTAGGCTTGCGTAAAAGTAAAATAATTTGTTATATTATATATTTAATTAACTAATATATATATATATTAAATATAATTCAAATACAATACAGGATACTTTCTTTCTTTCTTTACAATTAAGGACTTAATAAAAAGAATTACGTTATTTTACTCTCTTATCTGTTAATGTTATTATCAAATGCTCAAATTACCTATTCAAGTTAGGGCTGGAACATGAACGCGAATCATTCTCAACCTGAGATACCCCTTTTTTAGAAGACTGTGAACTATCATCTGTTTCCGACTCAGAATTATTAAAGATTTTTTCCGTAGCTTTAATCTTTGAATCTGAATTTCTTCCATCTCCTAAGATTTTTTCACGATCTTTTATGTTCCTATTTCTTTTTATTTTCATTTCACCACGTTTTTTTTCATCCTTTTTGATATTTTCTCCTGAGAGATATTTAACTATCTTGCCACTTTTCTCATTTAGAACAGGATGAAGTTCATCATAGATGTGACGCAATATCTTTTTTGCATTCTTTTTACTCAAACTTTTTTTCAAGCCATATTTTGACAAATGTTTCTAAAAAAAGTGAAAATACGTTTTATTTGATGAAGAGGATTTGTTGAGGTAAATCTCAACATTAGATCTGAAGGTATATTTAAACTAATGCTTAAAAAAAATATATGGAACTTTACTTCATCATTTATTAGAGAGAGTAGTTCATCTTTGAGGAAAAGCCACACCATTTAAATACGGTTATTCATATTGAGAATATAATAAGATTAATATTGTCTTAGATTATATAACTTTTGAAAGATCATAAAGCTAGTAGTCTCGCAAAATTATTTTTTTTTTGCCTTCAGCTTAAATATTTGATGACATACCAAAATTTATCGAGTTAGCTTTCGCTAACACCCACCAAGAGTGAATGAAACATTCTTTGATCTTCTTACCTTAATGGTGGAAGCCCCCATAATGCTGTAATCTGGAACAGGTGAAACATTCTCAATAAACTCTTCACCGGGCAAAATATGTGGCGTTACTTCAATAAAGTTTTTGCAACTCCCCGATGGTGAAGGAGTCTTACTTGTCACTGATGCTGATTGAAATGAATTGTTAAATTCATTTAGCAAGGACTTTGTCAAAATTTCAGTTGATTTTCTTGATCCTCTATATGATTTTTTTCGGCTCTTCATTTCATATCTTTGTCTCCTCGTTTTGGATGGGCAAAATTTATATTTCATAGACAATCTTGAAGAATTTTTAAGGATTTTCCTCTCGCATAATTTTCTGCGTTTCGTAGACATAGCTGTAGGTTTTTCTAGAATCGGTCCTTCCTGTAACAATAAAAAATGATGATATAAGAATATGGCATAATTTAAAAAATTTAAACTAACAGAATAATAATCTTTGGACAGCAAACATTTCGAGGATTTTATTGTAAAAAAAATCATGTTAAAATCTAAAAAAAAAGCAGACCTTAGACTTTTTGGGAATGTCTTCTGTTTATTTACTTCTTTCCAAGATTAAGTATTGTCAGAAGAAGGATTCGGATTCTAGCAGGATCCATGTATTTTAATTTATAAGGAAACGAATATTTTTTATTTCAACCCGAGGATTTAAGCAAGTTTGATGATAAAATATTTGAATGAACACTTTTCAGATCGTCCAGCGAATTTGTACATTTAATATTATTTTCCTATTATGACATATTTGTTAAAATACACCTATGATATTTCATAACATACTAATTATATATTAATAAAAAATTATATCTGATGATTACATCTGGAAACTCTTCTAGTCTTTATTGTGAAAAGAAAAACATAAGACGACAGACTGGAGGACAAACGGGGTTTATTTTTATGTATTGGTGAGAAAAGGATTACAATAAAAAAAAATTAAAATAATAATGTAATTCTTTAAAAGGAAAAATGGTTCAAGCCTAATTAAAATAATTTTAGCCAGTTTAAAAAATAACTTACGTGAGATGATCTTGATGGGGAGAACTTTGTCGGAGTGAAACAATAATCAGAAGTTTCATGAGGATAAGTGGGGAGAATACTTTTAGCTTCTGCTTCTCGAGGATTCTCGTTAGTCTTAGAAAAATATTTGGAATCCGCTTCCTTTGTTGTTGAATGAGATAAATCTCTAGAACATAACGGCTGACTCAATGCATTCGACTCTTCTACCCGCCCAGATAAATGAAGATCAGTTAAATTGCTGTTGAAATGTTCATAGGGATCAAAAAATGGAATTTCATATTCCATTTCCAAAGAACCCTGGCACTTTTTAGGCACATTTTCCTCCTCAATTACTTCTTTTGACGAGTCACTTGGCGTTGATACAATCATATTATTTATTTCATCTTTTTTTTTAATAAATCCTATTGGAGAAATATTAGTGTTAAAAGAAGAATCCACATGAAATTTTTTATGGTGTTCTCTGTTCAAATTTTCCGCATCTTCAAACATATCATTTTCCTGATTATAAAGATCAAGATTGCTGATTATATTTTCTCCCTGCCTCTGATTTATTTTATGAAAGCTTTCCTCGACAATTAAACATTCCTCATCATCTGAATAACATTTTTCTACATAATTCCCTTGGCTGCAATCTTGATATTTATCAAAATCTCTCTCTTCTTCCATGCCTGCTTCTTGTTTTTCTAAAGGACTCGACCCTATTATTTTTATTTCATCTTCAAACATTCCATGCTTCAGATTTTCGTGTAACAACTCCTTATTTTCACAGTGTTTTGCAACTTCAAATTGATCAATTGAATCTTGGTTGTTCTGTACTGTATCTTCTAAATCTTTGTAACCAATTTCTTTGTTATTTACAATTATCTTTCGTTCTGCTATTACAGCTTCATCTATTTTTACGTTCTGACTTGAATTCTGAATGATCTTACTCGCATCCTGTTTCCATGAAAAATTTAAATCATTATCAGGAGTAGTGGTGTTAAAACTGTCTTTATTGCATTCTGCTCGCAAATTTTTTTTAAAAATATTTAAGACAAAAATAAGTTCCTGATAGTCTACAGCTTGTGCTAAATTAAATAATTTTTCAATTTTCGGTAAATTCAATCCATCTAAAACTCCACAATATAAGTATTGTAAAAAAAGGAAAACTATGTCGTAATCAAATTTAGAAAAATGACTCATTAAATCTAGGCTTAGAGCTTTGGGACATCTTGCATAAAGTACTATAGAATGCATATAAATGGTTTCCAGATCTTTGGAAACAAAAGTTAAATCACTCCACTGCTTATTATTGATTAGTTTTTTCCAATCTGAAGAAATCGAACTTCTAGGAAGATTCAGTTTCACTAGCAGATTTTTAATTTTATCCAGCTCAGAAGTTACAGAGAGTCCATCTTCTTTGTTATCCTTTGATTTTTTAACATCAAAAAGAATTTCTTTCAGTTCTTCAACATACCAATTACCGTTATTTTCATTATCTCCTATTGTCCAAAGATACGTTTCCTGAAAAAAAAGAATTATTACTGTCATTTATCATTAATTTTATGAATATACATTAAAATTTTAAGCAAAATCTTTTGAACTATTATAAAAATTTTTTTGACAAATGAAATCTGATAAAATGAATACAGAATTTTTATCTATATATGAAGGGCAAGCAAATGAGTTAAAATAAAAAAAATGGATCATTTTGCCATGCATTTAACTGCAAAAATAAAGTTAAGTAGCAGAATATATTTAAATTTTAAGAATATTTTAAAGTTTCTAGAAATTAGTAAAAAGTAAATGACTCGTCAATTATTAAAAAGTAAAAATGAATTCTTACTTCACTTTTATTTTTTAGAAAATGATCTGCTTCTTTTGATGCAGGATGCATATCGTATTTTGACAAATCAAGCTCATCATTTTCAGTGAGTAAAATCATTGCAGCCTTTTCAGTGATCAATCTTTCTCTTTCTTCTTTCGTCCTCTCTCTTAAGGAATAATGGGATAGTTTTAGATTTCGTAATTTTCTCTTCTCTGAAAAGAAAAACTGAATAATAATAATAATAATAATAATAATAATAATAATAATAATAATAATAATAATAATGCACATTAATGAAGTTGAAGTATAAGCATAATTCATAGCATAATTTCGTTTCTTAAATACAATACTATAGAAACATTAATATTTATTTAACGCAAATTAGTTATATTTACCACTGCTCTTATTACTGCCTAAGGAAGACGTAAAACCAAACTTTTTAAGTGTTACTTTATGAGTTTCGACTTTGTTGGATTGTTCGTTGTTAAAATTCAAATTTACATTATCAGCCATTGATTTGGATAATGTCAAACCTAAAGCTAATTGATACATTGAATTTGAATCTTCATATTCGGAATCCTAAATTAAAAGACAAAACGTTTGAAAAGAAATGATAACGATTAGGTATGAATATTAAAAAAAATTAAAGATACTGGAACTAATGGTGAAAAATAATAGAGAATTAAGTTTTTGATAAAAATTATTGGAAAATAAAACTAAATTAAAGAGATAAATATGAATTTCTCTGAAAAGAAATTATCCTAAAGCTCATAATTAATTATTATCTCGAATCACACCATAAAAAATGGGGAATGACATCTAAAGACAAAGTATTTTATTTTAATTGAAAGAGTAAAAAATATTAGCTGTTAACAAATTTCAAAAATATATATTTAGGCAAAAAATTATGAATCTCCTAAATAAGATATCAAAGTCTTGTTCTAGATGAAATATAAAAAATTGACAAGATAATAAAAGTTACTTGCCAAATTTTATTTCACAATACAATATTTTGTAAACTATTTCCCAGGATGCTTAATTTGAAAAATCTCATTTTATATATCAATTAAACTGAATTTTAATGAAATATTACATTGAAATGCTATCTTTATGCCAGCAGATTTGAATAATATTGCATCAAAGACAACCTGGATAAGTAATAAATGAAAGCTAAGAGCATTTTTTTACATAAAATATATATGCTGTCACATTGGATCTTTTTACTTGTTAAAATTTTTTAACTTTAATAAGAATTAAACACAATAAAAAAAATAAGAATAAAAATTCTATTAATAAACATAAATATAATTATGTAAACTTACTAAGTCTCTTTTACTTTTAGAAGATGAATATGTTTTTGGTACTGTGCTTGATATTGTTTTACTTTTTAATTGTTTTTTGTGGTTTTCAAGTACTTCTAATAATTGCTTTGTTGTCATTTTTTTTTTTTTGGCACACTGTTTCATATGTGAAACTTGGGTACTTTCTACATCAAAAGTCTTCAAACATAATGGACACATAAAATTTCTTGTGTTGCAAAATTTTATTTTTTTCTCTTCAAGATTTTTATATTCACTACTTTGGAGTTTTTCATCTGATGTTAAAGCAAAATTAACTTTTGGTGCATCAGTTTTGCCATTTCTTTCCTTTTTTTCCTTATTGAAATTCTCATTTAATTCATTTAGCATATTGTTTTGAGCAGATTTTTCATTTTCACAATCACTTTGCTTTTGATTGGAAATGAAGTTTATTGATTCATTTATGTTATTATTTTCTTTCAATTTCAGTGGAAGTGCTTTACTACTGCATGTACTTTTTTTAAGCTTTTTAATTTCTGAAGTGAATAAGAAAGCACTATCATCTGTATCACTTAAGGGAGAATTCATGTTGGATCAGCATTTAATTTAACAATTAAATGCTACAATATAAAAAACCAAAAATATAATGAATTATAAATAAATAGTACCAATTGGAAAAATTATATTTTAATTAGTTTTATATAATTAATGGTAAGCTGCACTACAAGATGATCTGATAATATTCTGTTAATGATTTTCCAAATTTTCTGATTCTTCTAAAATATTCATATTTCCTGAAAAAGGCAAAATGTTACGTAATTTTGCTATTTTTATTTTATATTTTTCTGATTCAAAGTATCTGTTTAAAAAATTGTCTCCATAAAGTAATTGCACAATTTTCTTTTTACTGTTTTCTGTCCTGAAAAAGACAAAACAAAGTTAAAATCTTAAATAAATGAATATTTTTGAGTAAAGAAGTATAAAAAACTCATAAATTGACTTCATTTGTTAGTGACGTTGAAATAACTGTCATAATTAATCAACTATAAGACACAAACACATTTTCGACTTGCTGTCGGTCACTATGATAATGAATTCTGATAAAGAATTTTTCCAGATTTGATCAAAAATTCTGATAAAATTAAGTATGCTTTTACAAATGTTTCTCAAAACGAAGTCTACGCTTTTTTTTTTTTATAAAAAATTCTCAATAAAAAACAGGGTAGCTTAAAAATTACAGGCACCTAAAATATTACGCTGTATAAGAAATTAATTAAATTACTTTTGGACTAAAATAAATACATTTCTTCGATATATTAAGAAACTAAAAATAATGATTTTTTTTACGAACCATGACAAACAACTCAAACCAAATGTTACAGTGACCAATCCGAAGAATGCTCTCCGTAAGAATTTCTGACCTTGTATATAATATGATGAAAATTCTAATTGTCTGTATTTTGCCTCTTTTCTTGCATTCATTATTTTATTAAAGATGAGAAAAAATTATTTCTACAATTAAACGCTATTAAAAATGTATCTTGTATTTCAGGAATCGACAAATTTCCCTCCATAAAAATGTATCAGAAGTTTTCTTCAACCTCTGTGGTAACCAATTAATTTTGGATTTCATCACTAGGTGGGAGTTTAAGTGCAAGTATGTCGATCGGAGTTTGATTGAAAACAATTAATCAGTAATTAAATTTAATTTTCAATTGTATTTTCTTTTAAAAGTTAAAATGTGTGTTGACATTGAATCGTATTGACGACGGTTACATATCTTTCAAGTTTTAAGGTGAGATAATTTCTAGTCATGTGAATAATTTTATTGCAGTGCTATAATCAGGGGACTGGATCGATGTATTTTAACAGATTTTTGTTGTAAATTTAACATTTAATTTAAATGCAAATAAATGAAAATATGGTCGATGTTTAAGTGAGTGAATATAATTAAGAGTCGCAAAATAAAGTTTAAAATATCGAGAAGAAATGTCAACAGATCACAGTAGCTTGTCAGATCGTAGCGTTCCTCAGTGGAAGAAGGAGCTAATTCTACGGAGACGTGCAGTCGGTCGGATCTTGCCCGCGGGAAGTGGCTCAGTTCAACTTACCAGCCCGAGCGAAATGGCTGCTGTGCGTCGTCCGGACTGCTCCGCCGGCTCATGTTTTAACCCGAAAACGTGCGCGATTGAACGTGAAATGCACGCCTCTCAAAAAAGTATGAAGTTCGTTGAGCACATTAAAATCTTAGATAATTTCGCGGAACCAAATTTAAAATCGGAATTTAAAAGATGTTTAAAGAAACTTGAAAAGTGTCCTGTGAATCATGTTTTAAAAGTGGGGGAGGAAAAAAAAAATAAAAAAAATAATTCGTGTGAGGAACGTAATGGATGTTTAGTGAATGATGACGAAAATTTGTCGGATTCCAGTGAGGAATTTAAATACGGTCCCGGAATCGTCAGCAAATTGAAGTCCAGGTATTTGAGTTTGACGCTCCGCGAGAGCCCCAGCAAAGTACGTCCATCCTTGTCTTACATGAGGCGAGCCACAAGCCTCGAGAACATTCTGGATGGTCCCGAAATGGAGAAATCGGAGGATTCAAAATCTTTATATCTCAAACACCACAATGCCGGCGATGGGAACTTTGCGAACAGATGTAGGCGCAACATTCAGGGTAAAAAGGACTCTATGAAAAGAGCCGCGTCTGTTGAAACGTTAATAAGATCCAACAGAGAAAAACCCATCGGTCAGTGTAACAAAATGTTCGAAGCGTTTCCGTGCGGCCAAGAACGCGAGACCGAGCAAAGAAAATACTTAGGAAGCACCGGTAACACATGTTTAGAAAATAAAGAGCTTCCCCCTCCCGATGTTGTCAAACATACTTTAAAAATTTTCGAAAATTCAACGGCTGCATGCAAGAATACTTCTTCGTCGGCCAAGGACAATTTGCAGAAAAGGAACGTACAAGAAGTTACTTCTGTTTGTGCCAAAAAACCCGTGATTTTTCCGAAACCCGCAATCTCCAGGAAAATTAAGCAAAGTGCCAACATTCAGTTGAAAAAGAACTCCGAAAACTGCATAAGCCAAAGTTCAATCGAAATACCGGGCAATAAATTAAACGGAAAGCACGAATCGGAGGATGGAGACAGGACTCTGTTGGAGGAGAAGGATCGGGAAGCGCGGCACGGAAAACTGGATGTATCAGAAAAGGCGAGCCAAGCAGCGATCGCCGAGGATGAAAGCAGTGAATCAGCAAGAACCGGAAGCGCCGCTGACTGCCCCGAAGGGAACTGCGAGGCACTGTCGACGGACGTTTCCAGTGGCGAAGCAAGGCTCGACCCTGCACCGGCAAAGGAACGCATGACCCTCGACCTAAGCGAATCTCCGGATAATAGTTCGTTTCTTAATTACAATAATAATGTTAACAGTAATAATAATAGTAATAATGCAAAAAGTGGCATACGTGAAACAAATAACCAGCGGAAAAATTCTTCGTCGGCGAACGCGGCTACATCACCAAAGGCCATCGCCGATGATGGCATCGATGGTGCGGAGAGTATCATCGAAATACCGGAGCCCATTCGCTCTATTTCTCCAGTATTGGTTAGGGCCCCTCCGTGCATATTGTCCTCGGAGATAAACGTCTGTCATTCTGGTTCCTCGACACAACACATGAAGCAGTTGGGGGTAGTCCGGCCTATAGTGACGAATAAAACTGGAGGTCACTGTGGACCGTCGTTTCCGTCCCAAAAGTATCACCCCAACAAATCTCATTCCGTTTTGACCGATCGCGAAATCGAAAAAAATTTAATAAATGCGGTAAAGTCGATCGAGCAGCCGGTGACCAAAGTTATAGTTTCGTTGAAAAAATCGCACGAGGAGTGCACGGTGACCAACTCAAGCAAATTAAGGGAACATGAAGAAAACACTAAAGAAATAATATGGAATAAGAAGCCGAATACTATGATCTTCAACTTTAGCAACAGAAAAAGTATTCCCGATTACATAGAAAATGACGGCCTCATTCTCACCTCCAGGAAGGATAAGCCGAAGGTAAGGAAGATGCTTTCTGTTGTCATTTACTCTTCCGGGAATAAGACGCCGCGTCAGTTTTGAACAAACCCCATCGTCTGCTTAAAGCTTATTGTCAACATTTTTATGACGTGTACTGAACCACGATTTTAGAGCCCCGGATCGGAAAAGAATATCGTGGCAGAAGTCGGTCGTTGCAATACGTTCTTTGATGACTGGTCCCGTCCTGGTAATCGCCGGAGAAGTAATATTGAATAAATTGATTGGACATAATTTGTGTACAGTTAATATTTTCTTGCATGAGTTTTCTTTAATGATTTTGATTTTTTTACCATTGGATGCCGGAAGATCACGAAGGAAGTCTGAGTCCAGGTACCTGACCTTAAATTTCACCTGGGCACCGTTGATTCACTGCATGCAGTGAATTTAGTTATTTGCGCGAGAAAGTCTAAATTCTGTTGTCTTGTCGAATATTAACGCAGAGGATGAACTCTCTCACTGTGGGATTGCATAATTATTATTTTCGTGGATTTTGTTATAAATGAATTTTAGCTAAGCAAAGTAAATAAACAGTATAGTATGAGTTCATCTGTTATGTCAAAACGATTTTTCTGAGTCGGGTTACTTATAAACCGGTTATTTTTTTAAATTAACCTGTTAGATTATTACGGGATTTGCACTGGAAGTTCGCCTTGCCGAAAATCAAGTTTTTCTATTCTACAAATTTATTTTCTTCGGAAATTTTTAAACTAAAACTAACGGAGGTTGTAGTTCTGAAATGAAAATTATGGCATGCATATCATTATACTGAAAATGATCAAAATTAAATAAAGCATATATCATCTAATAGAAATTATTTAATGCGGCATGCATTAATTGGAGAGGAATCAAAAATAACTGAAATAAATTTATTAACTGAGGTCGTATATATATATATAGTGCTTAAAAATATTTATTAATTGCAATTTAAAGAAAATGCTTGCTAAGGCAAAAGTCTATGGTTGTCGCTTTAAATCCAAAAACCTGAATTAAAAATGTGGAAATTATCATATTAAGTATGGTATAAACTAATAATAATAATAACAACAATAATCATGGCAATGTCATTTTAATGACTAAATGAACCAAATACCTAATGCAGTTGATTTAAATTTCATGTTTGTTTTTTACATGTTTAAGGTTCAGTTTGAGTCAACCGAAAAAATGCTGCGGATGCAAGATCTGCGGGCAAAAGTATCATTAGTTTATATCAAAATTATAGAACCGGAAACTGATCCTACAGAAATGAGATTGATAAAAGAAGAGAAGAAAAAGGAACATAATGTAGATTGATGTAAGAGTAAATAAAGACAAAATAAATTATAATCGAATGTTGTAAAAAGGTATAACAGTGGGCGTTTTAGTCAGTGTAACGAATTTAAAATTTACACATCCTCATTGTTTTACAAGATTTATATTGTCTGCTTTTTTTAAGCCACGTTCGTTTCGCAATCTGATTGAGAGTTTATGTGGCTTTTTGAAGTTCAAAATTATTATATTAAACAATTAAAATTATTTATTTAATATAAACTGCAAGTTAATGTACATAGTTTTATTCTTATTTGCAAATGAGACATATTATATATATTAAGTGTATTGTTGTAATATATAGACTTTCATATTTGGTGTTTCAATTCTCCACTATCCTCATACCCATGGAGAAAGTAAAAAAAATATATTTTTTACTTGAAAAAGCAAAAATTAATCAATAATTAACATTATGAAATAAGTAAAAATAACAAAGTTAAATAAGATTTATGCAGAAAAACATAAAATTTAATAATTGATTGGAGAATTCTGCAATGTTTCACTTATATGTTAAAATCATTTTTTAGTTTTTAACTTTTTTTGAGTAAAATGTAAGTGTGTTTAATAAATAAATCAAGTGTGACAATCATCAGAGAACAACTTTATTATTTGTTATGCGTTCTGTACATCCGAATAAAAAATTAATTCAATTATTAAAGTAAAACTATTTAATATGAACAATAAAAGTGCTACAATTAACAAAAATAATGTTAATACTGATGCACTAAAAGTCAAATAAATATTGGCAGGTGCACAGAGTGCTCGGGCGACATAAAAATATTCAAATTTCACACAAATGTTCTTAAAATTAAGAACCCGATTCATATTATTAAGTCAGTTAAGGTTTTTGCTTTTTATTTTAATATGAATGAAATACTGTACATCTAACCCACATTAATAAATAATTAATTTATAAATAATTTTTTGAGACAAAATAATTGAGCCGAAATTTAGAATGAAGATTTCCCACTTCTTTTTTACCATCTCAGAAAAATGAGAGACCATTGTCTACCTTATCCTAAATACCTTTATTAAGCCTTCTTTCTCATACAAGAGAAATTATACCAATCATTGTCATATCTTCAATGCCACAACATTATTTCATTAAAGAAATAAATTTAAATTATTGAAGAAATAAGACAAAGAAAATTGACAAAGAAGGTGATTTTGTCCTCGGTTCTATAGAAATAACTGCAAAATAGTTCGCATGAATCGAAACTTGCTAAAATCTAACTAAAGATAAGATGATCTCATCTTTTGCTTTCACATTTTGATTCGGATCAATAATCATTGAAACAACTGTATAACTTTGATCATTAATGGTGAACAAAATATATGAAGCATAAAGTTCGAACTGTGAATAAAGCTTAAAGTTACCTGATTTATAGATGGAAAGAAATTTTGCTCGACACAATTAACGGATTTGAGCAAGAATCGTAATGATGATGAATTCAAACATTTGTTTATTAATAAGGGATTTACTTGCCATTTACGCTGTGGTAATGTAATAATGCTTCTTTGACCTAGTGATTGGCAAAGAAGATGGGGCTGAAGAAGAAAAATAGTTTTATAAAATCTCTGTAAGAAACGTAAAAAAAAATTCGACGAATTTTGCGCAGTAAATTTTGGTAGGCTTAAAATGTTTTGCTGAATTGCTTCTGAGATTGGTATGAGGGAATAATTCAGATGAAGCACCATTGATTTTATTATTGGAAATTTCTAGAATGATTGGAAAATACATGGTTGGTCATAAGGGATCAATTTGTTGTCCCATCAGCTCCGTTTCCGATAATTGATTCTATTGAGGAAACCTTTTCAAAAACTGAAACACCGCGTCCGATGCTGTCTAGTGCTTTGAATCATGAATATTTAAAGGATATTATTAATGATTCCATTGTGACTATCATTCCTCCTGATTGCCATAATTATTTAAAATTATACCGAAGAGCGGCGGAGAACCACTGAACGTTAGTCTATATATGTTTGAATAAAAATTTTACGTTTCAGTGAGTTCAATGATTTTTTGCAGATACTGCTGATAAAATATATAAGGAAAGTATTATTCTTTTACCGACTCTAATTACAGTGACTTTTTCTTTTTCTTACTAGTATCATCAACTTTTTACTACTAACATAAGTGAAGATCTTTTAGTAGGTTCTTCTATCAAGATCGAAATGAGGTCGAGCTTCTCCGAGCACTAATACTTATTACCAGATATAAAGAAATCTGTAAAAATTATTTTCATATTCAAGATATGCGATTATATCATATTATTTGCATTATTATAATTACAATTCAAAAGAATATGCAAGGATTTTGTGTTATAACCTATATCAAACAGCAAGCTTATTCTTTTGCAAGTTAGATTGAGCTTTTACTAAAGCATAATATAAATATGTAATGGGTCAGATAAAATCTGGATATATGAAAAGAGAAAATCATCTAATTAATAGATTTTATTTTCCTAAAAACAAAAATAAAATTTAATCTTTGAAAAAATTACTGATATGATTTGTGATAAATATTCTTTTAAAATAATAATATGTGTAATAATCCAAAAAATACTGAAGCATAAAGTTTTCATATCGAAAAAAAAAATTGACAAATTATGGTGATTAGGAGAAAAAATTAAATTAAAAAACGGGAATAGCATTTTCGATTATTTAAAATATTTTATCTCTAGTTAGGCACTTAAAATTCGTAGTAACCATTGTCTTTCATGGAGAACAGTCATGAACACTATATTCTGGAGAGACATATTGACATAGTGGGGAGACTCATTTCATGAGTTACAATTTGTTATATCACTCAATTTTTTATATGAATACCATTTAATAGTATGAATGAGCTTCTAAATGGAAACAAGAGTTCATAACTCGTACTACACTTATGGCATATAATGAAACGAACTAATTTTCAGTATAATTACCTTTAAAAGATACTTTTCCCAGAGCTTTGTAAGTTTTTTAATTTCAGAAAAATGAAAGTTTGACTGAACGTTAAATGTAACTTAATCACAGCTCGATTAATGCTCTCACTAAACTCAATATCTTTCTTTGTGAATATTCCTTAAAAAAAGACTCAAAATCTTATATTAGAAGCATTAAATTTAAAAAATGTGTAAAGCTTGTATTGAAATATTTATGGTATTGTTATAAAAAATCAATTTCATAATAAATAAAATGAATATTTTCTATGGGAAAGCATTTCAGTGAAAAAAAAGAATGTAAACAAGAATTTAAGAAGTAAAATAATTTAAATGTATATTCTTGGCCGTATTCGACACATTTTACATTTTAATTCTTCAAATATCGAGCCGAGCACTTTGATTAAAATAATTAAAGTCGAACTCCCTCATCTCGCGCATTCCATTATAAACGTGTCAAAGACTTATACGAATCCCTTTATATAAATGAAATATAGAAATAAACAACGATAACAAATAAGAAAAAATTTAAGTTTTTAAATGCTGAAATCCCAAGTTAAATTTCAAATTTTTTATTGAAGTTATCGTTTAAAAATAAATCTTCCAATTAATGATTTTAATTCGAAAATGTATTAGACAAGCGCATTGACATTGTTTGCTAATGCTACTACTTATTTTCGGCTTTAAATAATGACTATTTTGATGGAGGAATTCGATTTTGTGACATTTCCAATTCCTTTTTGAAGTCAATGTCCTCATTGTTGCAGGATCTACTAAGGGTAAAATTATTTATTAACAGAAATCGTTGTGAAAGAATTAAAAGTGAGATCATTAATTGTTTTGAAGGTGTAAGTTAAGAGACTCGTTAGAAAATTATCGCTCTATGCATCATAAACTTCTTACATTTAATTCAAAATAGTTAAAATTTTAATTAATAAAAAATACAAATTATGCTTTCTTTTGAAATTAAAGAACTTAAAATGATAGCAAGGCCAACAAAAATCCATCGTAAGGTCCAAGTGCTGTAAAATTTACATTTATAAACTTTTACTAAAGTAAATAAAAAATTAATTTCATTTCTTATAAATTCTTCATTAAGAGAAATGCATTCAAAAGTATTTGAACGCATTACATACTAATGCAAGATGGTAAAAGTTTAAAAGATAATTATTTTCGTTGAAGAATCTCAATTACATTCATATAAAGGGAAATCGCATAAGGAAAATATCATAAAATGTGGAATTGCCAATGAAAATTACAAGGCTCAGATGCAGACGCTCTCTCACTAAAAACCAAATTTTGCTCTCCATAATGGCGATTTATCAGAACTCCAGTATTTGTGCTGGTATAATGACCATCAGCTCCTTCCTATTCTCTGAAAGATGTGAAACTTTAGCTAATACTGCAATTTCACATGAATAGTAATGAAAATGTACATTAAAACATTGGCTTTGGACATTAACGCATTTTGCCACGTGAAATAAAACTATGGCGGTTATGGGCAGGTTTATGTCTTACCCTAGGTCATCACAACTTTCATTTTTACAGTTTCTCCTCAATGGTTGCGGCTCACTTTCTTTCCGAACAATCTGAATCTGGATTTAAATCTGAGTCTGCAGGTTCAGATGTAGATTTTTTAATGATTTTCTTATATTTCAGAGCAGCTCTTTATCTGAGATTTCTACCTCTTTCCGCACCAACAGCAAAACAGTTTCAAAATTCATAATTACCCGGTCTGCTTAACAAATCAATTCCACATATTTTTTATAGTGGGTCGTAACTTTTAGTCCTGCTTAGTTAAATTGCCAAAAACTGTTTAACGATCAATATTAATGAAAATCATATTTTGATGGAAATTCCAATTTCGTTAACTAGTTTTGATTTAATTTTGTACTATGAATTTTTCTTTATTTTCGCTTTAGTATTTGAAAATTGTGAGTTTCCTTTTCAAAATTATTGAACATTTAGAAGCTCTTAAATAAAATATGAACTTACAAAATATCTATGTAAACTATGATTATATTGATCATCACTATGCACGATTTACCACTTTACGCTTCATTTTAGGCCCTGATGATAAAAACACTGAATTGTTACACGGAATATGTTTTCCATGTTTTCCATTTTTCCTTAGTATACTTGAGAACTGTATAATGTGTTGGTACATTATTACTTATTTAATATTTTTTCAAACTTTTGGCATTTAACAATGCTGCATTTTTGTTTCGTTTTAAATTTTCACGTTTAAATCTGAAAATCGATGATTATACCTCTTAGAGATACGTATAATTTTGCGCCTCAGAGTTAACTATTTTCATAAAGAGACAACTAAAATGTATTTCGCTACTCACTTTCAAGACAGTCATTTTTCCACGGCAGGGATAATGTCTCGCATTTTTTTACTTTAAAATCGTATTTTACTTTTTATGAACATACGGCTTTTTATGGTTAGAAAATTCGCCATAATTGTTACCATGTCCAGGAAAACGATCGGATGTGTTGCTGCAGAACGCGGCTTTCAATCTTAAAATAGATTTTTCCATTAGCAATGGAAATTTTCCTTAATTCGAACTGGTGATTAAGCTAATAAAACTGATATTTTAACTGTTTTACGTTTATTTTCAGCGCGGTGAACCTGGAATTATTTTCTTAGCGGGAGGAACCGATGATTCCTCATCTGATTTTAATCCGGAGGATGTCGTCTCGGATGTTCCATCACCTTGCAACTTCGTTTTTGAAGGAGACAACATTCTTATTAATGGGAAATCGAATATTCAGTCTAAACCGAAGCTAAGAAAGGTAAGATCTGATTTTATTGCATTCCGATTTGCGGCCTTTAAAATCTTATTTATATGCTTGTTCTCGAAAAACACGTTGAATTTTCTTATAAGCATCGCGATTTCGCATCAAATCAGATTGTACTAAAAACAATCTTAAAATTCGTATTGAGGAAATAAGTTTTTCAACAACTACAAGAATAATGCTTACTTATAGATTTATGTTAATTACATATAAAAATTATAAATATATAATTAATAACCGCCTTGCTAATGACTGTTCATTAGGGTGAATCTCAGTTGTTTATCAAATTCTCATTTTCTATTCGGGTTGGTTTTTGGTGAACTTTAAAATGAAAATTGTTATCATTACGGTGTTAATGCTTATTATTTGTACTTTCAAAATAATTTTAAATCAGTCTGATTTAAGGAATAGAAAAATATTATCAGCCAGTTGTTGGTTTTTGGTAGGCGGTGAGGGAACGACAGCGGAAACTTATGTCTGATGCGATAAAAACAACGAAACATTACAATTATAATGTTGGTCTTTATAGGAGGAAAAAAAAATTAGTTTTGTAAATTAATAAAAAATTATATTTATGTGCTGGAATTATTCCAGGCTTCACTTTTAAATATTAAAGTTTTTTTCTTACGAAACGAAATTATTAACATAATTTCTTGAATAAATTAATTTCAGACACACTGACTCGGTCTTCTTTTCCTTTATAAATGAATATTCTGTATTAATTTTCACACTATTAAGGTTAGTAGTGGGAATATGAAAATTTCTTTGCGAATCAGCACTCCTCACTCCGTGATTTGAAATTATATAAGACAAAGGTGTTTTTTTATTTTTGCAGATTTTTCTATCGATTTTTATGTTGCCATTAATTTTAATTTTCACGAAGCGCATGTCATAAATGCGTAAGGTATGCTGTCTTTAATAAGTGCAGAATTGAATGTTTTACTGCAACGCTCGCGAATGCGTCCCGGGAATAACAGTTTTAGTTATTGCATGCAATCTCTAAAACGTTAAAGAAAATTTTTTGCTAAAACGGGAAAAAAGCATTTTGTCAACGCCATAAGCTCCCGATGGAAAGTTAAAAAATTTGTTTCTCTCCCAAAGGCTTAGAAGAAAATTCAGCAGTGAGTTGGATGTTGTTTTCACTCAAATAAGTCATTAGAAATGCAGAGGAATCAGTAGGGAAAATGGCGAAAAGTATTTTCATTTCGTGCTTTTTCATTCTTTATTGGAAAATATTTCGAAAAAAATCCATTTTATTTTCATGATTTTGTAAAATGAAATTTCTATCGATTTCGTTGGTTGAAAGTTGGCGGGTCAAGCGTCTAGGACTATTCTTTCATTGTTGTTCACTTAATGTGTAAAATTTAATTGGTATATATAAATTTTCATACCTCGCTCGGGGTTGAAATACCCCTATATTCCAATGTTCCAAAGATTGCCCCTTAATATTTTCTTTTCATTTTCAGAGGAATACACAAACGACCATCAACACATACATGCTACCAATCCTTAAAAAAACACTTTATCCATCTTTCTCAATTTTTAACGTGTTGCAAGAGTGTTTGCTTTGCCCTTTTTGTTTTCGTCTACATTAATTATATGCAATTTGTACTTACATTATACGATTTCAAATAATGCATTAAAAATATGAATCCGGTACAAAAAATTTATAATACGGCTATGTAAATCATTAGAAAAAGATTCTACGTCAGTTACGTGAAATGAAAGGAAATATAGAAGAAAAATAGTGTTCTTATTCATTCAAAGAGAAGCAACTGCAAAAAATTTACAAAAGTTTTTGAATATAATTTTTATTCTTTTTCAATAATTGTTCATTATTATTATTTATTCTCCAGTTCGTAAATAATAGTCAGTCATACAAATCATTTAATTTGCAGAAAATGATGCTACGAACAAGAAATAATAATTTTCACGAACATTAAAAAATTCAGAATTTAGATAATAAATTGTGCTCTCTATCATTATTATTTTATGCGTTATTTGTTTTAGATCTTAATAAATTATAAATTCGATTAAATTTGCTCGTTACAACAATATTTTAGTGGTTCCACATTTATCAGTCTGAGATACCTTATTGAAATGTATTTATTCACATGTTATTTCATGCATAATTTTCTTAAACCATCTTCTTACGAAATATTTTTTTATCATAAGATTACCACAGGTAATTCACTTAGTTGAGATTAAACATAATAACAAAAATGTGCGTCGTTGTTAAAAATTGATTAAAATTAATTGTTAAAATTAAGCGTTCCCGATTATCGCTGCATTACTGTGAATGCAAGAGAAATGGCGCAGCATCAGAATAATGGTCTCTTTTTTTGCACAATACTTTTATATGGAGGTGCAGGTAAAAATTGAGTTTAAAAATAAAAAATTTTGCAAGTTGAAATTTTGCGTATTTGGAATCACTGCATTTTTATTAGATAAATCGTATGTATTTATAATCGTATATATATATAATATAATCGTAATCGTATTTGTCTCAAAAAAAAAAATATAAAAAAATTTCTCATATTTGAGATGGCCTGAAGATTTATTCACGTTTTGCTCTATTGCTTCCCTACATTTTTCCACCGTTGATTTTCGCTAAGCCATGCGACCGATTCGTCCGTTGCACTCGATGTGAACGAGGAGGTTCATCAGCGTCCGAAGAATTTCATCACGCCCAGCCGCCTGTTGCTGCTGTCGTGTACGAAATTTGAGCTTGTTGATTATGTCGTCCGGATGAGGATTAACTAACCCAAGCAGCTTTGTGGCATTTTTTGGAAACTTATTGAGATTCCACTGACCGTTTACGTCTGTACTATGTTTTTAGTGGATATGTGTTATTTAGCCTTTGTGCATTCCGTGCAGTTTGAAATGAAAATTGCACGTCTTATTCCGTCAAGGGAGAGATTTCAAATATTTTTTTCTTTTTTACATTTTCTACGTCTATCTGTTTAAGAATTTCTGTGTAATGGCTCTTCACAATCTTTTATGATAAAATATACCAAATTATATTCCGCTCTCATGGATTCTAAAACATAGCTTGTACATAGTTTGTTAATAAATCAAAAAATTGTATTAATCAAATATTATTTTACGTATGCTTGCCTTGAATAAAATTATTTTTTCTCATTTTGATTTTTGTTCATTCAGAGAAACGAAATTTTCATAGGAAAAATTTAAACAATGACAATATATAAATTTTTCTTTTACATATGACTTCGTGTATAAGCTTTTTGTGCATCATATTCCCTATTTAATCGGAATTTTTATAAGATTGTTTTCGGTTTATTTAAATTTCATATGTAAGGCATATCGGTGCTTTATCAAAAGTTAATTTATTTTCAGTTTGATATTATTTTTACTCTATTTCTGTTCTATCAGTTCTGCAACAGTTTTTAATTATTCGATTGTAAAATTAATTATGCTACAAAATTACCGTTTTAAAATCATTGTAGCATTGTTAATTCTGTAAGTCGAATGCGAATAAGGAAATAAAAAGTTTATGGTTCTTAGGCAATTTTGCGAAGTTTATGACCAATTTCGGACTAAAACTGTAAAAAAAAAAGCGAATAAGGAATATTTTTAAAATAAAAAAACATTCTAAAACTTCGTTTCTGATTTTTAATAGATGAGTTATTCAATAATGAAGATATTTTTTGAATGAAAAATAATATTATTATTTAAAAATTAGACAGTCAAACTTTTTGTTGATGGCTGAGAAACTGTATTGAAAAACTACGCTGTAACATCTAGAAAAAATAAGTTTTCTTGGGTGAAGAGCAAACAAAAAAGAGAAAATTTTCTTACTAAATTTTGAGATTTTGCTGTAATAAAAAAATATACCTTTTAAATTTTTTCTAATAAACTTTTTTAACGTTCGTGCCAAATAGAGTTTTTCTAATATTGTTAATGTTAATAATTATAAAGGGATTTGCGATACAATAAGGATCCGTAATATTTTTTGAAAGAAAACAACGCTGAATTTTTTTACTCATAATTTTTAGCGTTTCAGTTAATAAATATATTATTTTTTCGTCACAGTTTGTTTGCGGTGGCTGTCGGATAGTAATACTTATTTTCCCTCAGTTATATCCAACGAGGATTATTCGTCTTTGAATAGTTTTTGAATGAATTTTTATTAATTGAGAATAAAGTGCCACCTTTAAATATTAACTGCAGCTGATCATGTAATCGTTACATTAAATTTCCTAAGTAATGCAAAAGTACATTTTGCAATTTCAAAAATCGTATTTGCAACCACCCAATCTTAATGATGAAACGCGAAACCTTTACAAAATCAAGCGATCTGCTTTCAGAGCTTTATATTTGTATTGTTGAAAACGTTAATTTTTTAAGATATATTTTTAATAAATTTAAAAATATTACCTGTTGAAAAACAACAATTTGAAACTGTTTTTAATTGTAAACGTAGAAATAAAACTTTTCTGACACACAGTATACGAAAAAAAAATGAATGAATGGTGACATTCAAGTTGTACTTTAACATGTGTTACAAATAACATTTATTCAGCTCCTCTTATAAATATTCTACCTTCCAATTTAAATTTGGCATTTTAATATAATTATAAGTCATTTCGGAAATTTCATCGTTATCTTTGTTTTAGACAATAATCTAAAGAATCTTATTAAATAGAAATTTATCGATTGTATCACAATTAATAATAGTTTTAATAAATGACATCGATTTGCAAACATTTCTACATCTAAAATGTTCTGTTACTTGATTTTCAATATCGTACGACATACTTTCAATGTGCCTACCAATTGTATTAGTAGACAAACGGAATTTTTTAAATAAGTAGTATTTTCACCATAAACGGTCTATGAGATACGATAACAATAATAGAATATGATTGTTTTTTTTGCACAATAACTGACAGTTAAAAAAGTTTACAAGTCGGCTTTACATTGTATTAGTCTTTTGAAATACTCTTCATTTACCTGATTATTTGCACAATTCATAGGAGCACTAGTAAGTTTCAATGCAAATAATGCAAATAAAAGGAAAGCTATCTGTCTCATTAAATTCAATAAATGCTTAACTAAATATTTATATACGTTAAAAATTTTTGCTTGATGTTTAACATAAAAGTTTACATTGACTTCAACATCAATTTCCTTCTCTCTGAATCTTTTCTTAAAGAAAAGTTCGACTGTGTTCAAGATTATAAAAACTTTTTTTTAAAAAAGTAGTGATTGACACGGAAGTTTTATTTTAAATACAGAAGAATGTAAATCAAATCTTGATGAATTACATTGAACTTTAAAACAAGTGCACTTAAGTAGATTTTTTAAAACAGTTCTTGTGCATAAGTTTAAAATATATGTATAGAACGTCATCAATATCATTTATTTAATCCTCATTAAATAAACGATGAAGGTAAATTGCCTTTCCCGTCTACGAGACCGATGGTATAAATTTTTCGTCCAATCACTATTGTTATCCAATCCGATATGTGACACCTACGAGGTTTTGCACTAAATTCATGACTGAGTCTTTTCCGTATACGTTTCCATTCAGGTTTGTATTTGGAATGAACCGCAGGCTGGAATAACTTTGCTCCGTACACGTTATCTTCCCGCGGCAGAAATCGAAGGCTTTTCGCCACAGGAAGGAACATTTGTAGCGCGCTCAAAGGTTGCCCGGACAATTCTCCAGGTCGCGGGGCCCAAGTCGGGCGTCGCTCGCGGGAAATTTCCCAAAATAAAAGATGCGTCCGAGGTTTCCATTTTCAAAATTTCGCCGGATCTTTTTATTCTGCTTCCTCCGAATTGCTTTGCCTTCGGCTGACGATAACTTTTATCCGACAAAATTAAACAGTCAAAATATTTCCTTTGTTCGGTTCGGAAAATGAGCTGACGAACCGTTTTCGCCACAAACTCCTTTGACTTTTTCGCTCGTTCAGCCGGTTCTTCCTGGGGCACTTTTCGGCCCTTTAAAGTGCAAACGCAGAAACAAAATTTCAAAGCGCGTCGAGAAATGTGAGCAATGAAAGAACAATTAATGTGTGATTAAAATGATGTGCGTCTGTGAATAAATATTTTGCAACTGTAATGACTAAAAGTCTTTGCGAAAACCGCATTTCAACATATAATTTTATCATGTAACTTTATTTTAGGCAGACCATGCGTATGTGATATTAAAAATTTTTATTTGAAACAGAGCCTTAAATTAATCATCGATAACTTGTGTATTCATGAAAATGCCTTTTTTTTCAAGTTTATTTTAGGGAACTGAAATTGTGAAGAAAATGTTTTTGAGTAAATTCGATTTTGACCGCGAAGAATATTTTTTGATGTGCATTTTTAATTCATAATGTATATGTGTTCAAGATAAAAAACATATTTTTGTCTGAGCGCAGTAAAATCGTTTCAATATTACAGAAATGGTGTAATGAAAGGTTTCCTTGTACTTCAGCTTTGCACTAATTACATTTTGATTAAATTACACTATTAAATTTATTATTTTTTTATATGCAAAGCTCATTTTAATTACCACCTAAAAACGATTTAAACAATAAATTCGAATCATGGATTAGGCAGCAAAAGAAATAAATGGACAAAAGTTTAAGTTTTTATAAATTAAAATATGGTACATAGAATTGATTTCAGGATTCAAGATTATCGTTCGTTAAAATATTATTGTTAATTATAATTATTTTGAGAATTTCTTGCAAACATTATTTATGAGAAAATATTTAATCTCATTAAGACTGTTCGAACTCAGGAATTGGAAAGCAAATAGTAATTTTTCTGTTTAACCATTTAAAAATAATTGTCTCATGCAGTATTCTCCAGTGATGGAAACTACTAAATCGGGAAGGATCGGAACTTCCCGTGCCGTACCTGATTCAGCCTGGCACGGAATTAACGGCTCTTCCTGGTTAGCTCTGATGCTTTAGTGGGAGCTAAGGGCGGAGTTTAAATCCTAGTTGGCCTCCTTTTTTATTGTTATTATTGTTAAATACAAAATGATATTTTTTGAGAGGATTTCCTTTGTTAATTTTTTATATCATTAGTATCGAAATTGTACATTTGTTTCAGTGAATTATATACAGAAATACCTAATACTTGCATAGCATTATTGACACTTGAAAATTTGTAGAAATAAATCAGATTTATTGTTTATTCATCGTATGCGTCTAACGCAGTATTTATGTAGATCTTATATGAAATTTGTGGCTTTTAATATCAGATGTGTCACAGATAATTTCCATTTTCTTAAAAATTACAATGATGCATTTGTCATTCTAATGACTAATCAAAACGACGTGTGCTAACCCTTTAGGGGCAAATTGGAATTCTCCACTGCAAGGAAGGCAGCGTCGGCAACATGCACGTAGCAATTAAATAATAAATTTTCTCGGTTTCAAATGAAGGACCAAAAAGTGCACATTTGACACGTCATGTTGCGGGGGCTTGAATGCAAGGGAAAAGCGCTATGGCAACGCCTAAAAGGCATGCGATGTTTGTAACCGGTGGGTGCGTTATGTTCCAAATTCATTCTAGAGACACGTCAATATTTCGGCGATGGAACACCGTGGAATGCAATCCGTGGCAGAATACTCGGCAATTATGGATAAATTTAACACTTCGCATAACGCAAACCCATTATGATTAAGATAAATTAGTGGCGTTGCTTGTATCGGTAAATAAAGTTGTTTTACGTTAATAGAAATTATTTATGACTCCACCAAAAGCATAAAGATTTTTAATACGTTACATAAAATTCTTATTTAGTTTGGCAATTCGCAGGCCACGAAAATTATAAAAATTTTCACCGTGTCCTTAAAGAGCACAGTTCGGAGCTTACCTTATAAATATTTACAAGCACATATCTACAATCTGGAGCGGTTTTGGTAATGAAATTTCAAGTTTGATACTTTTTCACATCAAGATACGGGAACGTTTTTTTCTAATACACCTCTGTAAAATTTCAGGTTTTCTCAGTAAGAAAGACCGTAATTCCTTTTTCGAAATAAGCCAAGATACTTTCTTTGAATCGACAACGAATAATTTAATGTTTTTATGTAAAGTGCTACGCTACATAAGCATGCGTTTATTATTATTGATGCAAAGAAAGATCAAGTTTTTCAGAGGTATAATGTTTGTGTTGCTGATATCAGACCGAATGCTAATGCTTGTGGGGTAATTTCAATTTTTTTTTTTTCCTCGGCGAAATGTCTGCTCCGAAGAATATTTATACAGAAAAATAATTTTCAAGTCCAGAAATAAATTGCGGGGCTTTATTTTAGATTGGCTGCCGACCGCCATTTTTAGCAAGAGAATCAGGGCCCAAATTTTAATGCACCACTTAAACGGTTTTTAGAAAGAGGCTAATTGCCCGTACTTAGTATGTTCGAAACTAAATATTCCCGATGAAGTAGATTCCGGGTTGTTCGATTTAGATTTCACATAAAATAATGAATGGATGGAAACGAATTCCGTCCATTGATATTAGTTTTTCGTCTTTCGACTCGAAACGTAAATTTTTTTTTTTATTGCAATGGTTCGATAGTTCTCGGTTTGTGTCACGGCTCGTAAAACTACAAGCGGAGATTTTTCTGATTTTTTTTTTTTTTTTTTTTTTAAAACTCGATATCATGCTCGACCTAAATTAGGTAAGGAAATTAAATTCTGCGGTGTTTTATCGCATGCTGATTAATTGCTCAGAAAACATGCAATTGCCATCACGGATATTTTTACCGGAGCATCCGAAAAAGGACGAGGGAGTGTTCGAAACGTAAGAAAAGCCGTCGAAATTTCCTCTCCTTCGGGATGAACAGAAGGCAAATCTTTCCAAAATTTCTCAAAAAGATCGCCTGAAATAATTATCATGCGAATACCACGTACGTTTCCAGGTTTGCTCGCTTTGGGACACCTCCACAGCTGAAAGTACAAATTTTCGCGTGCGGCTTAATGACTTAGAGTCATATTTGAATCAAAAAATAATTTTCCTTAACTCACACGTTAATATTTGATGCTCAAAGAAAAACTGATAAATGGGAATTAACTGCAAGTGAAAGTTAAATGTTATTTGGGTTTCTTAAACAATCACGATTTTATTTCAGACACAAATAAGTTGTAAATTTAAGGAGTCATTACATTGCGAATTAAAAATCATTTCGTTAGATATTGCATTCGATTCAAGACATCTTCTTTATTAACCTACGCGCGTTTCACGTCTTAATTTTTCTCGTTGCAACCTGTTCAAATCCCTGATCACATATGTGGATAATCGGTGTTTGCTTCGGAAAGCAAGTGAATAATGTGAATTTTCGATTTTCATGATTAAATTTATAGACAAGTAATATAGAGCTAATCGATGAAAAATCCATCAAATGAGGCTTTTGCAAATGGGACAGAAAATGCATATTGCCGTTTTGATCATTATTTAGCGAGTCCCGTTAAATGAGGAGCAGGAATTTAGAGTGCGAAAACTTTGCTTGACGTCTTTTTATGCAGAAACCGAAATTTTTCTCTTTATCAAGTATTTATTGTATTCCGCAAGCTTTCTGAAGCCTTTTTACCCGTGGCGCTCGGACGATGCGGAATGGGATGTGATCGTTTGCGGAGAAAATGCCCTCATTTTCGCCGTAAATATCCATCTAAGATTTGCATTCTTTGAATAAAATTTGAGCGTGTCCTTTTAATGCTTGAGAAACTTGCTACGTCTTACAAAAGTTGTACTTACACATTTAAAACATTTTTCCTTTTTAAAAAGTAAGCATATTAAAAAAGCTTAGGTTACTTTATTCGCATAAATGGAGAATGTATTCATCGAGTGAAATTCAGGAGCGCTCGTGCAAATTGTTAACGGAGGTCTGCCAGGTTCAGTATCCGGTTTGGCAACATTCTCCATCTTGCAAGATGCAGGGAGAAGGCTGCAAGGCCTCGGGACAGATCGAAACAGTTACGTGTCACCGGCTGAGCGAGAAATTTTTTAAAAACTAATGGAATTATGTTAACCGTTTTGAATTCATTCTCTCATGCGAGATTTTTAACTTCGGAGGAAAAAAAATGTCTCGCCCCGGAATGGATGAGTGTCTGAAACGATTTCGTTTTTGGGAAATCTCAGTTCTCTTCTTTGCTTGTAGTTTCGCATTCGGAGCACCGCTAGGTTCGCAAGATGCTCCCACGCGAAGGATTTCCCGAGTCGAGGGTTGATTTTGAGTGCCACTCGGGCAACGTCACCGAGGAAACGGCCATCCTTACATCGATACGTTTCCATGTGGAAGTTAACGTCGTGAATTTTTCGTTCCTCACGGAAGGAGAGCTCGCGTCTTAAGCCGATGCCGAAGAAGTGACATTCCTTTTCAGTGTTATGAAAGTGCGCTTCACATGCAGACTCGCGCACGCTTACATAAGGAACCGGCACCGTCGTGAACTCTGACTCCCGTGGATTATATGCGAAACATACGCTCGCAGCCAGCATATTGCGACCTTTGATCTCATCCTCGTTTATAACCGGCAGCTTACGTTTTAAGCGGCTTTTCAACTTCCTCCTTTTCGATATCGCTTTCGGACGGCAACAACTTCCTTCGCAACTATTTCGATGTTAGCGAATCACCAAGGAGAGTTCCGTACGTGCATTTTTAAACGTGGTCAAGAGGTGTTTTGGATTACGCTGCTTCCAATTTGCATGCGAAGAGTGTGTCATCTCGTGTATTCCCGGGTTGAAGCCGTTAGAGACATTTCCGAGGGAAAACCACCTTCATACTGACAGAACGGCTTTTTCACGGTGCCGACTTATAACATTCACCAGTGCACTGACAAACGTCTTTAGTAGAATTACGAAATACTTACTAAATTTAACAATATTTTTGAAGTTTCTAAGGTGATTTTAACAGAGTGGACCTTGGCATTCCGAACGCCGGGTTGTGAAATAATCGAAAGTTACAGTGGAATATGTAAAAATAATAAAAAATTCGAATGGTGGAACGAAGGAAGAGATTTCGATATTACTTTTTACGACCCTTGGTGACGGAACAAGACATGGAGGCGAAAATGTTGAAAAATATGATGTTTCCTCGTAATTGGAGCAAACGACGGTAATTTGGAGGTAATTAAAGAGAAGACCGAGCGGTGCACCCGAGGATCGGGTACCGGGTACCGCTAGCCGCAAACGACCAGAATTCCTGTTAGCGGCATGAACCGATGAGGAAGGTCTTCCACTGGCCGACATTGATGGAATATCTTCCGATTGTCTTCGACTTCCGGCGGTGCAGTTTTGAGAGCATCCGGCAGCCGATTATTTTTTGGCATGCACCGCTTTCTTTTGAGCTTTTGTTTACACGTCAGGTGATCCGAAAAAACATACTTTTTTGCATTGCTGACCATTCTCCGCGGGACTTATTACGTATCGCGTCCACGGCAAACGGATGAATCTACTTTTTTTTTTTCCCCCACCGAGGTTTCCAAGCTGATCGAAAGCCAATGGAAAGCCTCATTTTCGGATGTCGTGCGAGGGCCTGGTGGAGACGCGATTAAAGCGAGACTCGTGAGAAATTTCGATCTGAAAATTTCCGCCGAGCTCGGGTTCACCTAGTTTTCGCGAGAAACAATTGCAAGACAAACGCAGACGGTTGCGAAACCGATGCGAGACGTCCCAGGCCCAGGCCTCCGGGATGCGAGAGCTAGCCATCGTTTTCGGTCCCGAAACCGGTAAACTACGTCATTTTTATCATTCCGGCGCGAAGAGTGAACGCAGGCCTATCGTGACCTGCGACCGGAAATAGAAGGAGTTAATGACCGATTTTCACTCTACAAATTAAGGAAACCAACCGCAACCGTAACAGGAAAACAACCAAGGCCACGCGGTTTTCATCTTTTTCCTTAAATATGGTTTTTGACGCCGTTTCCGGAAGAGAAAACTTTTTGGCGAATCTCCGTACCCGTTGCGAAAAAGGGGAGGCTTTGACAAGGAGAGGCGGAAGATTTCGTTGTTGGTAACGGTCGCGACGTTCTCAACGTCGGTTCCAAAAAGGCTCGAATCGCGATCGGAAACCAGAAAATAACTGACGATGAAAAATTTAATTTTGTTCCAGATGAAAATCCAGTTTAATGAGGAAGCAACGACCATGTTCGAATATCCTTCGGAAGCGTCGCTGCTGGACGACTGCGGAGGAATGAACGGTGAGTAATGGCTGGTAAAATGGCGGTTTAACCGGGTACGGCGGCTGAATTTGCTTTCGCCATCCGCAGAGAAGGTTTCGGCGCTCCAATTGGAATTTTTCGATGCATCACGGAGCGCGACTCCATTTTTTTGCGGATTTTCTTGCCTCTCCACCATCTTCAAAGGCGGAGGATTTTCCGCTTCGCTCGCATCCGAAAAGTAATTATATTCCGGAACAATTCTACCGATACGTTGATTTCGGCGAGGATTTTTAATTTTTCCGACTTACAAATTCGCGTTGAAATTTAAAAAAAAATCTCCACCTTAAGCGGAGAGATCGCGATGAAATTTTTTTGAATATTTTCTCTTTTTACCGTTCTGTAAATTTACGTCTTTCGTCCCACGTTCAGACGTTCGGGCTTACCGAAAGGATTTGTTTCCGCCGAACCGATATAGGGAAGATAATTGTAAAAACCTAACAGCAAATGGCTTTGATGGCTTCGTTTGCGAAGTTCATGCTGTACGAAAAGTTTTAATTCATTCTCGAGTTCGCCTGTTGTTTTTCGCGAACGAAACGAACGATTGGGAAAATTTCCCGCCGCAGCTTTTCCGATCGGAAAGGATTTGCTAATCTAGAGGTGAGCGTTCAAATTTCAAACATTTGTGTAGCGGGGGGGGGGGGGGTCTCCATCGGCGTAGACAATAAAAATGCGGTTTCTTGGCAGTCCGAAATATCGTTTGCCCCACGGCAAGATGGTGCGCAATGGAATCGCGATGCGGCAGCAATAGGTAAAAATCGCCTATTCTCGGGCAGTGTTGGGAAGACTTTCGCACCTGAATCGCCGAAACATACAAATTTTAGAAATTTCAAATCGGTTTGTTCGCCTCGCGAGCCTCGGTCTTCCGTTCGGTCTCCAAAGGAAGTCAAAGAACCGGAAAGTCTCGAAATCCCATCGCGCCTTCGCAAATATTACGGTTAACGTTGTACTTTGACGATTGCAGGTCGCAGCAGTTTGGCGAGCTATACTCCCAGCAAGATACCCCTGAGCACGGACTTCGAACTTGGGGTATCGAAAACGCATACGTCATCGAAAGTATCGCCCGCGGAAAGTAAGCAACGGCAAGAGGAAGAGGAAGCAGAAGCAGAAGACTATTTGCGACCTGCAGACGAAAGAAGCGCCATCACCTGGAGTTCCGAAACGGAAGCGGATCTCCTATTTTGAATGCTCTTCGTAGCTTCCCTTAAGCTGTTGCAATTTGTATAACTCAAATTTTTTTTGTTTTGTTTTTTTTTTGTATTATACCGGAATTTAGTTTTTATTTTTTAACATATTATGTAATATTATATATATATCCACCAGATATTTTTTTATAACAAATAATTACAAATCACAGGAACCGATAAAAGACAGAAGAATTTATTGTCCCGCAATTATTTACGATACGTGAATAATCCTCGCTCTTCGTGATCATCAACATTAGAATTCTTAAGGTATCATTGTGTTTTTAGTCCCTGAATGAGATTTTTTGCCTTTGGTATAGCGGACCACATTGTAAATAATTTCCGATATCTGATAACTTTGATTCTTTGGATTTTTAGATTGCAGAAAGCTGAGATTTCAACCTGGATTGGCGACTTAATTTTTTAATTTTTTTTTCAGTTCCTTTTTCGATTCACCCTTCTAGCTCACATATATCCTAAAGAAATCTTGTGCAAAATGATAGGTTAGAATTTGATCGACGTATACGTTTCTTATTTTCTACAATGACGAAAAAAAAATTATTTCGCTTATTATCGAACTGTAAACAACTTAAAATTTGCCGCAGAAATTGAAATTCTAACATCAATTTTTGGCGTTTCAGTTTCAGTCCCAAAACACCGGCGTGATAAACTCAATGATTAACTTCAGTATCGGAAATCAAAAAGTATTATCGCATGTTCAAATTTTAAAGTAACGCTAGGAACAATAAAATATTTTAATAATATTTGGCAATTAATATTTAAATACTTTTATATTGTTTATTTAGCTTATTTACATTGTTCATATATTACATACTTGTTCCAATGACTTCCAACGTGTTTTCAAAGATATTTTTTATATTTTGCAATCATGATAAAAAGAATCCATTTACAATTCCTCAGTTCTCAACTTTTTTCAGAGAGAAAAATTATTTTGTGGTATAATTTGATAAGTTGGTTGCTTTTCGAAAAATTGACAATGAACACCTACTTAAGCAAGCTGCAAATCTTAATTCTTATCATTTTAAGTTCATGCCAAGGATTTAATAATGTATAAATTTTTCCATTTTTTTTTTTTTTTAAATTTCCTTGTTCCCATGATAAATTAGCACTTTCAGATATTCTTGAGATGTCGGTTCTGCAGCTTTTATATTATTCATTATTTAATGATGAATAATTTTAAGCATTTTATAGACCCACATTGAAATTAAAATATGTACAATAGTTCAGAAATTAATGAAGCTAATAATAAGTGTAAAAAAATTTTTTTTAAGCCTTAAAACTTATACTTTAATTTCAAGAATCGAAGTTTCGAATTCTTTCATTTTCGTAATTTAAAGTTCGGTTTTGAACCAAATAAAAATAAGTGTTTCTGTTAGAACTAATTACTTTTAACGATTACATTATAAGGACAGTTTGCTGGGAATGTGTGCATCGTAGCGGCCTTCAAGATACAGAGATTCAAGAGGTCCGACCTGTAAAACTAAATTCAAATAAGAAAACTGCTAAGGAATTACAGCAACAAATTTATTCGTTACTAAAATGTAAGATTTCGAATGTTGAACAACTGAAAAAGGGTACGAAGTCAATAAACATTTGACGAATGTGAGAGCATGACGCATATTTGTTTCAACGATTTCCAACGTATTTTCAAGAAAATATTTATTATACTTTGCAATCATGATAAAAAGAATCCCTTTGCAATTCTTCAGTTGTCAACGTTTTTGATGAATGACGTTAGTTAAGTAATCCATTAATCGAAAATACGTTTACTTATCAAGCAAAACATATATAAACATCAGATGTAATGATAAAAATACACAACAATAAATAAGTCGACATGTAAATTTGAAAAATGAAGTAAGTTTTTTCAATAGGCCATTGTTTCAGCCATAAGAATGTATATAAAAATATTCGCAATGAACCTTATTCTCAAAGTATCTGTTTAATGTGACTGAAAACTCAGTCACAATACTCCAGAAGAGCTGTTAAATCATATGCGAACTATTAATGAAATTCTGTTTCGATATATTAGTGTAATATTAGATTATAGATTCCCCTTATATTCGCTTCTTTCGTTTAAAAAAATTTTTTTTTTTTTAGCATTTATTTAAACTTATCTCATTTTAAGCAAAAAAAAGCAAAGGCAAAATACCTGCCAAAGAAAAATTATATTTATCTTCTGGTCTAGAGAAAACGAATTAAGCGATTATAAATTAAACTAATTAAAATATTATAAAGTTTGATGCATTTAATGTTGTTTAAGACAAAAATTTGAATCTTTTTGAGAAGAAGCTTGAATAGTCAGTAAGTAGTTCTGGTTTAGATACTTCAGAATTTGAATTTCAAGGCTTTTGCACATATTTTACAGAGCCAAGGCTTTGATAAATCTACCATATATATTGTTCAAGGTTCTAGTGTACTTAAAAAAAGAATTAAATATGCAACATATGAAGCAGAAAATTTGCAATTGAAAGTTAAAGCAAAAAATTATATTTTTGAAGCTAAATAAGTTGATGCTCATGAACCTTAAGTTTTATTCTGTTCATTCACATATTTAATAAACTAAAAAAAAATATACCAAATTTCTTGCCTAATATAATTTCTTATGTTCCAATTTTTAAAATTTTTGCTTTTACATCCAATTTCTTGAAAGTTTGTGGTTTTCATTTATGCATGTATAATTTTAAGAAAAATATTTTTGATAAAAATTTAACTTGTTAAAAAAACAAAAAGAATTTTTAATTTAAAATTATTTATAAATTGATGTATAGTATTCTTCTTCTAAATCATACAAATCTGCTGCCATATCATCTCTTAAACTCATTAACTTTTGATCACATTCAGCTTGCTTTTGTCTAAAAATTTTTGAATTCTGTCCTATTGCTTCGTTCACTGAAGGAAAATCATTCAAAATTAAATACTGTTTCATGTCTGATACCAACTTCATCAATGACTCTCCAGCCCTTACTATATTTGCTGCTCTAACATGCATTTCATATGTATCTTGTTCACACTGAGTCATTCTTGAGAGTTGTGTTTCATATTCACCTTTGGCTAATTTAATAATTTCTGCAAGAGATAAAAAAAATCAGCTTCAATTTACTTTCTTCAGTTTGAAAAAAGAAATACAACAAAATCTTTAAGTTGCCTTACTCAATTAATCAAAAAGTAAAAACAGTACTCAATTCTAATTATGTTTTGCTAATTTTAATTATGTTTTGATAGGATGTTTGAAAGTTCTTAATATATGAATTTAAAAACCTGAACCACGACTGTCAGAATAAAATGAGAATGAATTTATTGTAAAGTCTTTAACATGATACATTTTTGGGGGGCTATTAAATACACTCAAAAAGCTAAGATATTTGAAAATTGAATTGTTTTAATTTGTAACATGTAAATTGCAATTTAATAATCACTCAATTTATGATATATTTCTCAAAGTTTAAATGAGAATGATTTTAAAAATTATACTAATTTCACAGTATTTAAAATTAAAATATAATAAAAATATAGGCTAAGTAACATAATATAAAACGTCGAAATTTATAATAAAAAAATGAATGGTATAAAAATTTTATTTGAATAGTTGGTTATAGCCAAATTCATAAGAATCTAGTAGGAAAATACAAATTGATATTATTTTGACGACAGCAAAGAAGATATATAGATTACAGGAGTTACCTTCAAAATTTTCAAGCATAGATTTTACATCATCTTTCAAGCGTGTCTGATAAGACTTCAGTAAAGCTTCTTTGCTTTGAGGAAGATTTCGTTGAACAGACATTTCTGTTTGATAATTTAACGATAAAAATCACATTAACTGAATACCAAAATTCTTTGGCGGGTTACAATTTCACATTGTTAATGATAAATAAATGAGAATTGTTCTATCGCCTCAACATAATTTAAAAGCTTTATTTTTTTTAATAGTAAAATATCAGAATAAATATATAATCTCAACGAATTCCAGCACATTAATATTAAAGTGGCATTAACCACAACTCTGAAATTTTAGACAGTCACCGTTTTGACTTTCTTGAGAATTTATAAGCATACGTGACGCTATGTTAGTGTTACGAAAAATGTTCCTTTTCCTAACATTCAAGCATAAAAGTAATTTGTATCAATAATTTACTAAGAGATATTTTAATAAAGATTTCAATCATGTCAAATGAACCAAAACTCTTACAATGTTCAGAACCTAGTGAAACTTCAGTAAGTATTTTTAAAAAAAAAAATAAATAAATTTGATTTCATTTTCTTAATTTACTCTTAGAAAATTAAAGAATTTTTGTTTAATTAAACACGTTTTATTTAATATGTTTATATTTAGAATCTTCACTTTAAATCATTAACAAAAGTGAAAATATTTACCTCAAGCGAAAAACCATTTGATGGAAGAACAAATTTATTAGCGGTATCGCAACATTATGGTTTGGTCTTTGTAGGAACATTAAATGGGTTTTTAGGTAAGTTGTCACTACTTATTTTCCAGAAATTGATATGCATGAATATTTTATGATTTAATTTTTTTTTATCTACAGTTTTAAAGTCCAAAAATATATTTTCAACTTCTAATCCAAATGAATATCGTCAAAAAGAAATTCTGCTCAATTCCCAACCAATGCATCTTGCTGTTGATTTTAGCCAGAAATATTTAGCTGTTGGATGTCAAACTAAAGTTGGATCCATTGTTTTCATTTACAGTATATCCACATTTATTACAAAGGTAAATCTATTGGAAGTTTTTTTTTTTATGATTTGATTAAAATCAGCTTGTATTAAAATGACGTGCTTTATGCTGAAATGATAAAAAGACTTTACACTCAAATTTTTGGTTATCAGAAAAATGGGGTGAAAATCATTGAATTTATAATTTGCTGATGTTACAGATAGCTTTTTTTTTGAAAATTAATATTATTCATGTTTTACTGAAAGGATGTTTGGTCTAATACATTTTTGATTTTGATTTAATATGGCCTTTAAAATTTTTTATAAATTAAGCATTTTTATTTTCTTTTTTATTCTGTAAAAACTTTTGGTAATTCTAAATTATGAAAGCAAGAATTGATTCCTTTTAAATTTACTTAGAAATAGTATTTTCCTGTTTATGCCTTATAAAAATTTAAGTTCAAGTTTAATTTAAGGGTGCCAAAATTCATCATTTCTGAAAAATATTTTTCAAACTATAATTTACATTAAATTTATTAATTTCATAGGATAGAATCAAAATACAACAAATTCTAATAATCTGTTCTTCATATTGACACAGTTGAAAAACTAAAAATGACTAAAAAGAGCAAAAACATTTATTGTGAGAATTATAAAACATTTGCTTTTTCTAATTGTGCTGAATTAAATGATTTTTAACTATAGTAAAACTGCATACTTAACAACAAATCTTTGTGACAACAAATATTAGAATTTACTAACTACTTCATGATGTTTCAAAGATGGTACCTGTTAAAATTTTTGAGTATCTGCAATTTTAAATATGCAAATAGATCCTATTCTAATTTTATTTCATTCCATAAAGCATAAAGTTGTAATTAATATTTAAAAATATTAATCAATACATAAACAAATATAAAATTTCATGCAGTTTTTTTTAAATTAAAGGAAAATAAATATTATTAAAATTTTCAGTTTGTCTCAGATTAAATTTTTTATCAATTTCAATCCCTGAAAATGGAAATTATTGTACTGAACTAATTGCGAGGTAATTTCAAACTGATTTATTTTCCTTCACAGGGAGTATCTCCTATCAAAACAGTACCTTTGTCGAAGCCTTTTCAAAATTCTGTGATTCAACTTTGTGAATTGATTTGGCAGCCAAATGCTGACAGTAATTTAACAGCATGCTTTTCAGATGGGTCTGTTGCCTCCTTGAGTCTTTTTCAAGGAACAGGGAATGAAATATTTTCACTTCCCAGTACAATTCAAGCAAGGTTTTCTTTGTTTTTTTTCTTTTATATAATTCCTTGATTTAAATTAATATGAATAAAACTAATTGCTTTATAGATGCAGCAATTGAAAAAAATATTTATTAAAAAGTTCACAAATTCCAAAAAAAATATACTTTTTCATTGATTTTTATTGAAAATTCGGTTGCAGAAAAGTTATTGATGAAAAATTCATCATGATGCTTAAGTATAACAATCCTTCTGCTTTTGAAAATACTTTTACTTAAATTAATTTTGAAATGTCAATTTAATTTTTTAGATGCTTGTGTTGGAGCCCTAAAGGAAAACAAATAGTTATTGGTTGTAGCGATGGAACGTTATCCCAATATAAACCCGATTTGAAACTTGTAAAGAAATTAGTTGCTCCTCCTCTTTTCAATGGGTGTGTCAATGTTGTAAATGTTCTATGGATTTCAAGTTTTCAATTTGCTGCTGCATATAAGGACGGAAATAAAGTTGAAGAATTTCCAGTTATTGTTATAGTAAATGCTCCAAAAAATGAACCGGTTTATTTCATTAATTATGATGATATTACTTACAGTACCTTATTTTATAGAACTCATCAGTTATATTTACATCATTTGAGTGCATGGTATGAACAAAGTTTTTCAATATATTACATTTCAATTGACTGTGGAAACATTTATTTAAAACAATATTTTCAGGAACCTTATATTTTTGGCTTCTGCAAATAGTATGGAAGTTGCTGTACTACACGGAAAAGAAGATAATATATCTTGGGAACAATGGCTTTTAGGTGATGCTTCTCGAGCTGAATTGCCCTTGAACAATAATAGAGCTGAGACGTTTCCCTTAGGAATTGCAATAGATTATACTAATGATCAAAATATACCTTGGGGAGAAGATTGTCTTCCTCCAATGCCAAGATTATTACTTTTGTCCAGCGAAGGTTTACTAATAACATTTAATATAATCAACACGTTTCCTAATATTCCTCAACTTTGTTTTCCTCCTAAAGAAGATTTTGATGATTCATGGTTCACACCAAAATTTCAAAATATTGTTTCGTAAGTAACTATAATGCAGTACATTTTCATTGAAATTTGTACATCCTAACAGATTAATCTTAAGAGGTATCGTGTTCACAAAAAATCTTCATGAACAATTATAATTATTTTTTACAGATCAGAATTGAATTCTATCAATCAACCGCTAGAAAATAACTCAGAGATACAAAAGAGTCCTATGCAAAGTCCAAAGGTAGCACTCAGCTTTGGTTCTGGAACTACATTCGCATCTCTTGATTCGTCACCTACAGTTACGCAATCAAAATTATCCGTATCACCTGGAACGACGACTTGGAAAGTTCAGTCCGTAAAGCAGCAGGTAAATCATGCTATTTTGCAACCAATAAGTCGAAGTTGTTTTAAAAATTTTATTAGCTGGCAATGTAACTATTTAAAATTTGTATTTTTTATATTTTTATTATCAGACAGTATCTCCAGTTCAAAAGCAGTTGCAAGATCAGCAACAGCATACATTGCAGTATTCACAAGCATTTCAAGCTAATAAAATGCCTAGTTTTTCTGTTTTAAATTTTTCGCCACCTCAGTCCGTGAAACCATCTCTGTCGCTGTCATTTAAATCAGATAATGTAGAAAATCAGAGCAGTTTTGGCGGCTTTAAGATTAGCAACGATCAACAATTTCCAGTAGGTCAAACGGTCAGCAGAGAATATCATGACAGTATCAAAACATCAGAAGTAGAAAAATCCCTGGCTTTTACGAGTGGAAAGGAAAATATTGAAGTAAAAACATCCTTGAATCAAAAGATAGAACCAAATGAAAGTGATAAAATAAAAGCCGAGATTCCTGCCTTCGCTATGTCAAATGTTGATCTTAATAAATTGACAGCCAATGAAGCTACCTCGGAAACTAAAACATTTATGGTAAAAACTTCAGAAATAAGTCCTAGCCGTAGTACTCCCGAATTAGCTGCGGTAGATGAAAGTGTTTATGTAGCTGCATTGCTGGATGAAATAGATCACTTTAATTCAGAGCTAAAAAACGTTACTTCACGAATTTCTGATTTAAAGGTTCAAGTAAGTAAATTCAAATCTAAACTAAGTTATTGAAAATTTAATTAGATAAAAATTAGTGCTATACGGTTAAAATATATACGAAGTCATAAGCTCATTGCTTGCTCAGTGCTGGAGCAACACCTAAAATCTTAATCTATTCGAATATTAGATTTTTTAAAAGATATTGTTCTTCATGTTAAATAAAAACTAATCAAGCTTTTTGATTTTTTTACCGTTAATATTCTAATGAATCTTTTTCAGATTGGTACGGAAAAAGAAAAGTCAAATTTGCGGAATTTAATTAAAACTCTGAATGAATTTGGCGAAGAATTAGGCGATATCACATCGAGCCAAAAAAATGAGATTCATTTGCTGAAATCTGATGTTATAGAGGCTTTTGTCTGGCTTGAAGATGCTAGATCACGGAATCGCCAACAGAAAAATAAAACATATGTTCAGTTGAAAAAATCAGAAGAATTAGACCCTATCAGTAATAAACTTACGAGCGAAATAAATCATCTAAAATATTACATTGAGAATCAATTAAAACAGCTTTATTCACATTTGAATAAAGAATGGATGGAGCATCAGGATAATTGCAGAGACGATATTAAGTACGTTTTATTTACATTTTTAAATTTTCATCGAAATATTTCTATTAATTAGAGTGAATTTTTAAATTTTTCTTAGTTTTATATTTAGACGATGCCTTTATGGTTAAGTATAATTATTCATTTTATTTAAGTTTAAATCTGTGAATAATTCCATATTTCACCTAAATTTATGACAAAAAATGCAGAATGTCTTGCGATTACTACCTATAGCAGTATTCTCCAATGAAGAAAGATAAGAAATGTCGATTCTAAACAAATAATTATAAATAATTACTAAAGAAAATTTTTTTTGTAAATAAAAAAATTTGTTAATAACTTACTATATTTTAATTGAGTAAAACTTATATTCGTTAACATATTTTCAGAAATTTGATGGTTATTCCTTCAATGGAAGATTTGTATAAAACTATGAACCTTCAGTTAAAAATTTTAATCAAACAAAAATTAATTATTGAAGATTTGAAAAAAAGTGTAGAAAATCGTAAAGTTAGATCTCAGATAGCCCTTATTACAAATTCCATTGGAAATTATTCTAAATCTATGGATACTAACAGGTAAATTATTCATTGCTGATTTTTCTTTAAATTTTGAAATAAAATAGATTTCTGTGTTTTACTAGTAAAGTTTTTATATATTTAGAATTATTTTTTATGTTCTAAAAAATATTCTAGAGTCATAATATTGAAATTGAGCACAAGAATGAACAAGAATCATACTTAATTTGCTACTCTTATAGAAGCTTTAAAAATTTAATGGAAAATATTAATTAACTGACTTTTAATTGATCTATTAATAGTTATATATATAACTATATTCAATAAATTAATAAGTTATATATATATAATATAATAAATTCAATAATATTTGAAATAATGAAAAATTGACTATCATTTTTTTTTACACAAATATTTTCGAATTTTCTGTGCAAATATTTTGAAACTAATTATGAATTTTGTTTTGTTTAAAGGGCGTCCGAACTTTCAAAACTGGCGGATAATTTATTGCAAATTAAAATAGATCGAGATGAACCTATTACCGATATTTGCACCACGGATGTCTTTAAACTGATTGTCAAAAACCAGATAGATGCAATAGCAGAAAGATCAAAAAAATTTAGTACCGAAAAGCAAAGCATTTTAAGAGAGTATTTTGGGGAAAGAGAAATGATAAAAACTCGTCCGGTTAAAAAAATTAACAGTTCCAGTTCTTTTATTCGAAATTCGTTGTCAAGGGCTCTTGCGAAACAGAATGAAATTGAAAAAGTGTCTAAACTAGTAGTAAATGACTGTGGAAGCGCAGCAGAAATCAAAACTTCGAATAATCTTCATAAAACTGAAGTTCAAGAAAAAGCTCCATCATCAATTTTAAATAAAACCTTATGCAATCCCTCGAAAAATAAGGAAGACAAATTTAAGCAGCAGAATATTTCAGCCTCCATAGCATGGAACAATGTATCATCTTCGTTTGGAAGTCAAGAAATTCCTAATAAGTCCTACACTTACAATCTGCCCGTTTTATCGGAAAAAAATGGAACTGAAAAATTTGCAGAAAGTTTAAATTTATCTGTTCCATTATCTAATGAAAATCACCTACAGAAGAAGAATGATTCCAGCAGTATGGTCATTGAATATAAGAAAGATACTCCGCCTACTTTCAGTGCTGGTCCGATTAATGTATCTGGAATATCTCCTACAAACACGCAGAAACCTGTAGTTCTTGCGCCGTGTATCTCTGCGAATTCAGGATCAGCCGAGTCCCATATTTTAAGTGCTTTTGGCAAAAGCAATAGTTCTTTTACTACTTCTAGTGCCAATTTATTATCTTTAAATACTTCAGAGGCCAACCTTTCCACGATGGGTGTAACAACCTTTTCCACTTTAATTCCTTCAAATTCATCAGGATTTTTTTCCACGACCCAAATTCAATCTGCAAATTCTACGGTTATTTTTGGAAATTCCACGACTCCTTCAACGACAAAGAAAGATCTTTTTATAACTCCTTCATCTAATAAAACAGCAGTTTCTTTTCCTACGCCTAGTACGACAAGTATATTTTCGTTTGCCTCTAACATTAATAGTGTTTCTACCTCTTCCTCCCTTATTTTTTCCACAACCCAAAGTTCTGCTGCCACTACTACAGCATCTACTTTAAGCCCGTTCATATTTTCTAGCTCGTTAAATACGAAGAAGAGTACTGCGAACTCTTCTGTTGATACATTATCATCTTCGACTTTCAGTTTTTCTGCTCTACCTGTTTCTTCTTTTAAAACAACGCTTTCAGTTTCGACAGAACCGATTTCAGCTCCTTCAAGTTTTACAAAAGTACTGACGAAGCCGACGGCAGTTTTGGCTAAATCAAGCAATGAAACCAAATTGACGATGAGTTCTTCACTGTCGGAGCAAGAGCAACTTACTTCTACTGCTGTTAGAGATTTCTCGAAAGCCACAAGCATAACCACGACCGCCATGAACCATAGTACGAATGTTGTATCTGCTCTTGATGGTAAAATTTTACCTTCGCAACAGTCACAAGATATTGCCAAAGACAGTAGTGCAAAATCTGAACCTGGTGAAGAAAATAAAAAAGCTATTGCAGCATCCAATCCTGATGTTCTGGTCACATCGGTTGCGACAGCGGAAACCAACAGTCAAGCCGACATTACAACGGACTTGAATCCAATTACGCCAGCTACTCAAACCGTTACTTTTACTCAGACTTCGCCAACTACAACTTTTGCAGCTGGTAGTGCGTCTCCTGTGCTCTCCAGTGCTTTTGGTTTGTCTCCAAGCAGCTCAGCTGTTTCTTTTGTTACACCAGTTCCTCACTCGAGCGAGAATATTTTCGGTCAATCCATTCAAACCATCGTGACAACATCTAGCATTTTCTCCACGGCGACCAATAGTTTATTTTCTGTTCCAAAAACAGAGATCACCACTTTTGGTTTGTTCGGTGATTCTACAGCAACTACAACTTCTAACATTTTTGCACAAAGCACTATTGCTGCTACTACTACCGGTACTACTATTACCAATACCACTACCGCTACTACTTCTGACATTGTTACTATTACTACTATTACTTCTACTGTTACTACTACTGCTGCTGTTGCTGCTACGACTACTACTACTACTACTACGACGACTACTACTACTACTGCTGCTGCTGCTGCTACTGTCACTGCCACTGCCACTGCCACTGCCACTGCTACTGCTGCTACTGCTGCTGTTGCTACTACTACTACTTCTATTACTACTAATTCTAATAACGTGTTTGGACAAGTGAGTTCGTCGATAATTAGTTCATCAGCTTTCGGACAAAATCAGAAAGATGAAGTCGGACAGACGGCTAATTTGTTTGGTCAACTTTTGGGAAGTAATTTGTCTTCCGGAAGTGTTTTTGGAACCCCGTCCACTACTTCATCAAATAGTATATTTGGGAAATCTGCTTTCAGTAGCAGTGGTGGCAATATTTTTGGAAATATCACGACCACTGTGACAACAACATCTATTTTTGGAACAACTTCGTCTAATATTTTTTCACAAGCTTCGTCTTCGTTCGGACAAAATCCGGCACCCAATTCTTCCAGCGTTTTCGGAAAGCCAGCAGAAGGCAGCAATACATTTTTCGGACAAAATATATGCAGTTCATTTGGAAGTCCTACAACCGTGGCCCCGAATCAAAATCCTTTTGCCAACAGTTCCGGATTTAACAGCAAACCTATTTTTGGGCAGAGTTTATTTGGATCCGGCAACAGCCAACAGAATTTATTTGAGAGACCCGCATCTTCAAATATCTTTGGAGGAACTTCAACTTCTACTTCAACGGTGTTCTCTTTCAAATTCCAAAATAATTCGAACTCTTTTGGAAATCCTCCACCCGGACCTTTCAGCAGTGGTCAGACAACCGGGCAGTCGGGATTCGGAGCACCACCGACATTTCAAAAGCCTTTGGGTAAAATTTTAGTTTATTAAGTTAACATTTCGATTACGCTGAATTTTTTAAGTAACTGAAGAACATTTGTTAAAAGGCGGCTTCGGGGGCTCTCCGGTTTTTGGAAGCGGATTAGCAACAACTGCTACTTTTGGTGCCCCTCCCACCTTTGGCGGAGCACAGACTTTTGGGACGCAGGGATCATTTGGGAATCCGCAGAAAATTTTCGGTTCATCCCAAGGTAACTCAATAAGATTTAAACGTTTCTTTCTATTGCACAGGAAAAAAACTTGAAAATCAATTTTTAAAATCGTTTTAGGAACTTTCGGGCAGAATCAAGTGCAAGCTCCTAATTTCGAGACTCTAGCAAGTCAGGGAGCGGATGGATTTGCCAATTTAGCTCAGCAAAATAAAAATCAAGCCTTCGGGGGCAACACTTTCAATCCGACCACCAGCTTTGGGACAACGTCGTCGTTCGGGTAAGAATAATAATAAATAATTTGTTTCCTAAAGGTCTCTCGAATCATGTAATCCCACAGGATCCAGCGGAGCTGCGAGAAGCCATCGGGATTCTACAATTCTAAATGCAGCCGGTATATCAAAAATATTTTTGGCTAAGTAGCGGAAAGCTAGTCCAATATGATCAATCGAATTAGTTTCAAGCGGATTTTTGAAGAATGGTCAGCCGAAACACATTCTGCCTTTTTGCAGAGTTTACTAGTAGTGTTCGGTTACGTCAATCGCAACAAAAATTATCATTAGTTTAATGTACATATCATCACCCAAGAATGTATGTCCCTTAAATTTATAAATAGTCGTTTGGCAAATGACATTTATTGTTAAAAAATTAGCTGCAACGCACATCATTTAATTTTCAACAAATTAACAGATTCCTTATTCAAAACTATGGGTTTTGGATTAACTTGTACCACACAATCTGATAAATCGTTCTCTGCAGTTGCACGAATAAAGTCAAAATGTGGCAAAGCCCATTGTAAGATATATGTTTCAACACATGGATGGCATACAATGGATTTTATAATACAAACGTCCGCTAAGAATAACTTCGCTCTGCCCGGCCGAAGTTATAGTGGTTCACTATCGCGTGACTGCAAAAATTCATTTATTTGAATATTAAAAGTAATATTGGACTTAACCTCTTTTTTTTCTGTTTTCAGTGGGAATTCTTTCTGCGGTTGGCGCGGTTAGATCAGATCGTTGGGTACGTGTTCGGAGTCACGCGTCCGCGGAAAATCTTAGCCAAGAATTCGAAGCCTCACAACAGAAAAATTTGTATGTTTGCCAATCTTGACTGCGGAACATATCCGGAGCAAATTCGTTTCCGATTCCCGAACTTTTCAAATCAGAAAATGAATCTTTTTATGTTCGATCATTGTCTGGGGAAACGGAAGTTTACCTCTGTCATGTTTCCTTTCGCAAATAAGATCCAAAGATCCCCTCACCGAGACGATATCATCTTAAATCAGGGAAATTCACTCAGCATATATCAAAATGAAGCAGTTTAAATATAATGAAATAGTACTTTAAAATATTTTGATACTACCATGAAAATAAATAATTAATATTCCTGCTAAGGTTAAAATAGCGTCAGTCAATTTGAATAATTGCTAACAATATTATTATCCCGTTTTAACTGGTCAGTTTCGATTTCAACTTTGTTTTCAGTTAAAATATATGATAAATGTATGGATTTGAAAATGTAGTTTCAAAAAAATTTTAATTTTTAATTATTATGTATAATTCATCAATAAATTAATCAGTTAATCATTTAAGTTTTACAAAAAATAAAATTCATGTAAATATTTTTTCTGTTGAGCATATTTGGAAATTACCTCTATACCTGATTAAAGGGATTAACAAGTTGCAGAAAAAAATTAATGTTTTGAAAACTTTTGAAAAACTTGTAAGTGTGAGAGCCAGAAATAATTAAATTTATAGATTATTTGTAGTGCAAGTTAATTAATTCAGAGGCCATAACAAAATTCTACATTGCATTTAAATTGATGATTAATAAATGTTGAAATTTTTTTATCTGTGACTTGTTCAAATAATTACTTGCTGCTGTTACTTAATTAATTTTAAATCATTTCAATATGTGATTTAATAACTCCAAAATGAAGAGTTAAAATTTCAGAAAACTCATAAAACTGAATTTGAAAATAGTTCCAACATTTTATGACAAACTATGAAAAATTATTGCAGTTAAAATTAAAATAAATTGATAAAGAAAAGTAAAAAATAGTTAGAAGAACCATTATTAATTTGAAAGAATGCAAACACCAGTAAGTAATGAATGACCCTTAAATGTAATTCCTGTTGCATACTGATGAATTACCGATGAAAAGAGGGCACTTGAAGAAAAATTCACTTAATGTGGTTTATAATAATCATCGTTATAATACCAAATATTTTAAATGCATTTCATTACTTATTCTGATAAACTGGAAAAATTTAATTACATCATAAAAAGATGCATTTACACTTTATTAATCAAAAAGTTCTTCAATACATTTGCTATCATAATTTTTTTCCATTCAGTCATTCAAATAATTTAAGTGCTGATGAACAAAATGTTAGTTCCACAGAAAATTCAATCATAACCTGAACAGTCTGAAGATTTGGAAATATCATCTGCCTCACTTCTAATGCATTTAATTTCATTTTTCAAAAGCGGTGTCCCCTTTCCCTCCCCCAGGACTCTTGCTAAAAAAATTATTTCAATAATGTGATCTTCAATCTTAAAGCTGAGTTCTTCTTTTAAATGTTTTTCTTTTTTTGCATAAAATTCAAACACCATGCGAAAGCTGTCAGTCTTTTCCTCAATTGACAATAGCTTGCAGTTAGGATTGAGATCGATATTTTCTGCCGCTTCTAAAATAGAATTTAATTGATATCCCAAAAAATATGCCTTGGGAATACTTAAATCTATCATGTAATCGTGCTGGATCTGCAAAAACCCAAGATGAACGTGAATGCATCCGGGACTCTTTTCCTGGATCAGAACCGAATTTTCTCTTGGCAAAGTGCCTTCCACCTGGAAGTGAACGTGTCCCTTAGATGCATCGGCGATTTTATGCATTGCTCAAGTTACTTGATGAAACGATGTAGTTCGTTCATGACACAAACAATTTGCCGTTCATATTTACGTGCAGACGATATATACCATAGAGGGTAATAACATTTTTTTTTCTATTTCGTCTGCTTCAAATCACAATTTATTTGTTGCATTGTAGCAATTTTAATTGTCCGATGAGATGTGAATCTGTGTACGATCTAAAAGGGGACGTGCATTAATGGGGAGAAATAATGAAGTCGCTCGTTGTATGATTGCACAATCTCCAAATCGCAGTGCAACGCGCTCTCAACGTAAAATCGTAAGTAAGTAAATCAACTTAAAAATGTTTGTAAACACGAAGGCGGCAGCAGGAAAAAATAACAGCGGTCAGTCACACGAGCACGTGGTCTTTCGGAAGAAGGTGAAAAAGACGTTGTCGCGAATCGATGCCAAATCAAATGATGTTCCCGAGAAGAAAAATCGTTTGAATAAAAATAAGGAGGCCGACTTGAAGAAATTGCGCTTTGAAATTATCAAGTTCGGAATGACGGGTTTTAAAGGCGAGGACAAGGATCAGGCCAATATTGCGCTTATGGTCTCTCTGGGTGCCAAACGTCCAAAAAATAAGGCGAAAAATTACAAGGAGCTGCTTCTTGAAAAAAGTAAGGAGAAAAAGAGTCAAGCACTTTCGATGGATATGAGTGACAAAATTAAGCCTTTAATGCCCCCAAAGAAATCGCTTGCTGATTTAAAATCTGAAAGGAGGAAGAAAAAGGAAGTTAAAGGACTGCTTAATGTATATGGAGAGGTAAATTCTTTTTGCTGTTTTCTTTTTTATTTCTGAATTCCCATGATGAGTCTTTTAAGTTTGACAAATGTGAATAATAGTAGATTATTGGTTCATTTTTATAAACATATGACATAATGTGTGCAAAGCAGTGTATGTATTGTACATTATGGGCAGTGTAAAATAGAATTTGTTGCTTCCCTGTCGAAATTATGTTTAAAATTAATTCTCTACATTTATAATATTTAATAAAAATCTGAGTTAGACAAGTATGAATTGAAAAAAACTTCAAACTACTTTCAGACCTATTAATTGGTATTAAGGATGTATTATGTACATATATGAGTTTTATAAAAAAGAAAAAGAATTTCAAAAGCTTTTTAAATCTACTGAAAGTTTTAATTGTTATTATTTTTTTTATATCATATATTTAAAAGGAGTTAATGTAAAACCATGTGAATATTAGTTTTTCTTTCTAATTTTTAATGCTCTTTTTAAGTTTGACTGGAGTTTTCAATTGGTATTGATAAGCTGAGGCATTTTCAACAAAGTTTGATGCATTTGCAAGACACCATGCCCATTATACATTTCAAACATATTCAACAAGTACTATAAATTTTGTTTTGTTTGAAATTTACTGTTGAATTTTTCCATTAAATAATTTTTAATTTTAGTTATGAAATTTTTCTGTAACATCAATTTCACATTAAAGTTTACTTGTAGAAGCAATGAGGGAAATTGGTCGAAAAAAGTAGATGTGCAGCTTGGCATCTATTAATGTAAAACTTAAAAATGCCATGTAGCCTGGCAAATGATGAAAATCATTCCTTGATAATGGTAAAGAAAGATTTTTGCTTCTGTTGCAGGTAAATGTTAGGAGGAAAATGAGGAAGAAGCCTGAGAAAAAGAGAAATTAAAATGAATAACAACTGCTTACAGGTTAATTCTCTTAAATTAGGACTTACATATGCATGGGACAGTGTAAAACATCCAACATGTTGTTCGAGCAGCATCTGTTAATTTTAAAATAAATGAAAATATTTAAAATTCAGTGTCTTGCCTTAATTTTTGTGCTGGATGATTCTCTTTCATCCAAAGCACATTATAATCTTCTCAATCACTTTTTAAAACGTAATATATTTAAATAATTTTTATCGTTGTCCATAATCCGTTGCAATTTGGAAAATTTATTTGGAGTTCGTAACGTTAAATAAATAAGTAAGTTTTTCACTTTATCTCCTGATTCCTAAGTGATTCCATAATTGGGAAAACTTATGCAAAAAAATTAGAAGTCTCAGAAGTATTTAAAGTGAAAGACATCAAAAATTAAATAGTGCATTCGTTAGCTTGACACCCAAGCATCCAATGCTGATCCTTCCCAACTGATGACTCGGTTTCATATCGTTTTCCTTTTGGCAATCCAATGATAAAGAGCTTTAATACCTCCATTTTTTATTTTCTGTTCGCTTCTATGTGACAATACCGTCGAAGTAGAAATTAATAGGTAAACATTAACGAGATATACATTTTCCCTTGTCCTGAGAAGCGGCTGAAGCTCGATGATAAACCCGGCAAAGAATGTAGGGATCAATGAAGAAAACTCGGGGCATGAAATAAATAACCCTCACAGAGATTCTCCAATAAATAAACTCTCTTTGTATATTCCTATAATAAATTTCTCATAAATAATAACTTTACATCCAGTTTGATATGGAATTATCATTTAGAACAATTTCTAAGTTCATTCAAGTCTTCTCTCTCGAAGGCTCCGTCACCTCCGTCTTCGCAAGCAACAAAGTGACTTAGGCCGTGTCGAACATGACCTGCGTCGGTGCTACTTCCAGCAGCAGCTGGCAGAAAATGGTGAATTTTTCTGTAGACGAAAAAGAAGTCGACTGTTAGCGGCACACATACACATAATCCGAAAATCCGTCTCGGACGTTACCTCCTTACCCATTATTCTACTGGTGTATCCGTAGTAAACAAAAGGAAAGTAAAAGATTAGGCCGCCCACTATGAATAATGCCGCATATAGATATTCAATTTGTGGTACGTCAATTATAGGAGCTACAATCAGGTACAGAGATATCGTCAAAACCAGAACAGGAATGATAGTCGGCACCTTCAATACAAAATATAAAATCTGTTCTTCACATTGCATTCGAAGTTTCATGGTTAAAAAGCCTCGATGAGTCTGGAACGGGCTCGATGGAACCGCGTTTTCCACCATACGATAATTCACTGCACGGAACCAGGACGGTCCCAAATGTGCAGGATGTTTGGCTGCTTCTGAAGCATTACCTTGTACGGCCTCGGATGGTTTGGTTTTGTGAATCTCATAACTATCAGGGCCAGCATGGCACCACCGTAGAAAATCCAAGCTGTGAAACTGAAGAAATCTATCAGCGAATCTATGGTCCCCGACAGCACCATCGCCCCTGCTATTAACGACTGAAACATTAACAAGCGAACTTCAAAGTTCGGCATGCGAAAGCCAAATTCTCCAAGGGGACACACCAGAACGGAAAAATCTTCCTTACGTGAAAGATCAATCCGGGGGCAGGCGTGAATCTGCGGATGTGGACGTAAGACAGGATGTTCATGAGGTGTCCCTCTCTGCTGGCTGCGAAGCACAGTCTTCCGGCGGCAAACAGCGTCCCGTTGGCGGAGCCGAACGTCGAAATAGTCACGGATAGAGGTATCAACCAGGCCATCATTCCCAGGATGCGATTCCCGAAGGTCTGAAACGGGAAAGTTCTCGAGAGGGGCTCAGGCACGGATTTCATTCTGAACATCGCCTTTCGCACTTACCACCGCCACGGCTTCCGTTTCGACCATTTCCGCAGCCGAAATCACCGACAGGTAGGAGACGTTGATGAGGACGTAGCACAGAGTCACCAGAGGAATGGCTATCACGATCGACCGCGGAAGGTTCCTGAATTAGAAAAAAATTTCGCCCTTCAAAGCTTTGCCTTTAAGGTTTGCAGTCTTTCATTTTGCACTCCAAGTAAATTTTTGTTTTTTGCCATTGAAAAAATAAATTAAACATGTATTGACATAAAGATTCGTTTTAGTAACTTATTTGATATCTTGAAACATTTCATATCTGTTTTATTACCTAATTGACACAGGGGGCTTCGTCCCCGGTCCGCGCAGAAATTCGAAGATCCCGTGAGCTGCAACACCAATCTTGAAGGAAGAATCTGTCAGGGGCAAAAGCACAAATAACCACTTTTCCTAATGGTTTTCGACAAAACACGAAAACATCCCAAACTCGATTTATTTTTAAACATTATTCTTATTAATAATTTTGCTACTTTATTCCAAAGAGTATCCTGTTTCAGCAGTCGCGAAAATCTCAACGTAATTCTATCCAAGCCTGTCATTTTCTTTCAAAAATTAACTAAATGTAGATATTCTTCACTGTTGTAATAATTACCTCGTAAAGGACTACGGATCTAGAGGGGTAGAGTCTGCTTCAAACACTTACACTGATGGATTTTTTATTTCTTCCGTGACATAATTCAAATTGTTCCATCCGTCGTAGGCCCAGAGTCCGGTGTAAAATGCCGTGGCAATGTTGCCCACGGAGTATGTGGTGCCGTGAAACACATTTTCAAGGTATCGCGTGTTACCTAAAATGCATGCGTTTGACGTTAAGTGCAAGGCGAGGCTGCAGCAGGGCTTCCCGAGGGCAGTCCACCTTCGGCGAGGACAATCGCAGAAAAGTGCAAAGAAACAGTACCTTGTGCTAATTTGTACATTCCTCCCATGATCACTATCAAAATTGCCACCAGTTTCGCGGCCGTGAAGACATTTTGAACCCCGGTCGCCAAGTTCACGCTGTAGCAATTTATCAGGAGTATGACAACTGAAAGAAAATTTAATCATCGTCGTACAGCGATCTTCGGACAATCCGGGTACCAGGATTTTCCAGAAAACTGATCACATAGCGCTGACATTTGCCTTCGCCGTTTCTTCTTTTTCATTTGGGGAAAAATCTACCTGAGCCGTGATCCTTTGATCTGGAATTTGAGGCTCCTTCGACAGCGAAACGACGCCAGGAGGAATTTTTCAAGATTCGATTCCAGTATAAGGCGCGAGTCATTTAATCCCTTTCCGCATCGCTCGCTTTGATCGAGGAAAGAGGACATTCTCGTCAAGGCAAATGCATCGCTATCGCATCAGGCTGCAGCGGCGTCAGCAAAGTGCGAACTCACCTATAGCCAAGATGGAGACCATTTTCACAATAATATCCGGCGGATCGCATTCGGTTACAAAGGCCTCGACGGCGTATTTGGCAAAACTCAGGCAAATTATCGCCATTTGCGAGGGCTTCAGGACCAGCGTGGACGCCCAGGAGAAGAGGAACGCAGGCATGGGACCGAGTGCGTCCATGAAGTAAGCATACTCCGCTCCAGAACTTGTGTTCATCGTTCCTAGTTCTGCATAGGACAGAGCACCTGAGTGAAGAAAAAAAGGTGTCGGAAATGTCCACGAAACCGTTTTCGTTTGTGAATTTTAACATTAGGTTTCCTCCGTGTTTCAGAATTTTCGGAGCCTCAAGCGTTCGAAAAACGGAGAAGGATCTTATGGAAAATTTTGCGAATCTTTTCAAATCGGGCCAAATGTAAAAAGTTTACGGAAGGTCCGCTGAAAGGACACAGCTTCGAAAAGGAGCCGCGAGACTTACCGAGCAGGGACAGCAACCCGCAGGCGATCCATATGACGAAACTCATTCCAACCGAGCCGGTTCGTATCAAAAGACCGGATGGCGAGACGAAAATTCCGGAACCTGAAGAGAAAATACCCGTGCCGATGAGCATCAACGGACGCCGGGGCCCCGCAAGGAGGCAGCGGCATCCTCAGGGATACCAACCGATCATGGTGCCGACGATTAGAGCCACCCCACTGAAGAGTCCCAGCCGTCTCTTGAGGTGAACAGCGTCGTTCTTAATTGTGTTCGGCCCCTCCAGCTCGTCTCCCCCTGAGCCGGCCGCTTCAAAGAGTGTATCCGCTTCGCATAGGAGTTCCGGCTGCGAGGCAGAAACGCTGCCGTTCCCTGTGCGCCCGCTTGGGAGCCGAGGCTCTGCGGAAGTTCTCCACTGGAGTCCTTTATCGGAGACATGGTAATTTCCTGCAACGAGAGTGACAGGTTTTCAGCTTTCGGCTTGCCCGAATGATGTGGACCTTCCTTCAATCGAAAGCGATAACGAGGCAGCGGAAATGGGAAAAAGTTTGTACCCGTTCGTGGCCGTAACCGCAAACGGATTTCAGAAGGTGGAGGGTCGTGATCGCTGTCCAAGAGAGGTTTGTTCCTCCGGTTCGATGAGGGAGGAGAAAAAGACCCGGAGGATATGAAACCTAACAAAGAGCCGTGTTCATGGACCGATAAAGTACTTGAGTATTAATTATTCATAGCACTCGTAGCAGCCCATCAATCATTCTATTCTTCGGATCGCCTTAAGAACCCATTTTTGAAGTTGGATCAGATATCAAACAAAATAAGTAGTTTGCCTGAAGCAGTTGCCCGTTCGCGGTTGCGGGCTGTTCGAGAGAGAATTTCAGACGAGAAATTCCACCCCGTTGCAAAACGGGCCAAGTTTTCCCGGAGCGTGCGTCAAGGGGTAAAGGCGCCGCGGATCGATACGTTTGCGTGTACCCCAGATGGCGATAGCCAAGAAATAAACAAAACCACCCCTAAATGATGTGGCGACCATCTGATTCTCTCTTCGTCCGCCGCTTATCATTTCGGGCTTTCAGATGAGAATTTGTCGCATCCCGACGAGGACGGTGGAAAAGCCCTCGTAGGGCTTTTCCTGCAGCGGCCTCCCGTGTGGCACAAATGATTCGTGTTCGGATCATTCCCAGTGAAAAGCGCTTGCCAGGCGGGTGAGGTTTTCCACCTTGTGAGCGTCATCTTCCGGATCGGCGAATCTTGCATTCTTCCTTATGAGAATCATCAATTTCGGAACCTTAGTCGTCTGCTTGGCTCTGCATTCGAAAGAGAAAATCCCACCTTCGCCAAGTCTTCTTGACGGAGATGGGGAAATTTCAAATTGACATTAACATTTTGTAGAACGTCCAAACCCAACAAATCATCGCCCTTTTGGGATAATCTAAAAAGAACGGTTTCAGCTTTCAAAATTAAAAATAAAAATGTGACGACCGGTCGAAGGCTCCGAAGCTTCGATTAGGTTTCAAATGCCCGGAAAAGTAGCGGAAAAGCGATCTAGATTTCTCCTCCGGCGAAATTAAACTACAGAAAATGAGAATCCGATGGTGAAACTTCCGACAATGCTTATATAATAAACGTTTTAGTTTTCCTCTGCAGTCGCATACAAGGCAAACTTCACGTAATTTCTGCTTCTTTTTCAGTTTTCAGTTGCCAGTCATCCGTGTGCTGTGGTCCGGCAAAAAAAAGCGTTTCACGTCGAAGGATTTCCCCGATAACCTTTTCCATCCGCAGAAGCGGTTTGCCGCCGGAAAATCTATGTCCTCAGGGAAATTTTCCTCTATTCTGAAGTATTTTTCGATATCGAGCATGGCAGACATCTCTCTTAAGTGGGTGCGTCCTAACTCGCCTAACATCACCAACGGTAACCAAACGAGTATCCCAATGAATCTGCACCAGACAAGCGCATTGCCCGACGGCCGATCGTCGTTCACAATTTCATCTCTCCACTGTGCGAAAGACATAAGAAAGGATAGGAACCATCTGCAGCGACTTCTCGCACGCCTCTTCGAGGATCAAGCACTTCGGGGTTTTGGTGAGAAATGAAAAAAATCAGGGGTCTCCAGGTTTTTTATCCGACCTCGGGCACCGCATTTGGAATGGAATGACCAAGTTTAAAAAATTCAATTTTCGAAAGTTTCGGTTGGCAAGACGAGTAAAAAAAAAACGATTTACGGAGGCAGCGGAAGAAGAAGCGAAACCCAATGAAGCCTTTGCAAGGGTCGAAAACAATTCGCGGAGGCTGTGGAAGAAGCGAAACCCGACGAAGCTAGTACTCGGACTGCTGCGAGTTCCTTTTCGTCCGGTATAAAGAAACGGTTTTACTTGCTGCGAAATCCAGTCTGGGGTGGAAAAAAATCGGAAGTTTTGAAGACAGTCGAATCCGGCAGATCTCTTTAGAGGTTCGACTTCGGTGAATTCCTTTCGGACCACCCCCGGAAGTATCAATCTGAGTCTTGTCGACGGTTCGCGACTCTTCTGCCAACGGAACGGAGCCACCAAAAATAACGGAATCGGGTGGCACAAGCGTAGAGGGCAATTCTGGGCCGCCCGCGCAGATTGTGTGCCGAATTGTCTATTTTCGTTCCTTCGGCAGCGTCCCCGAGGTCGACGTTGTAGACTGTCACGTGAGAGGGGCGGATGACGCAAGAGGCGTTCCGCACGCGACGCCCCCTCCCCTTCAACCCGCGCTTCCTTACCTGCGTGACCGTTGCAAGTGCTTGAGAGATGCCTACTGGTTGTCAATGTCAGTGAAGAGAGAATTTCGCGAACCTTCCCTCTCATCGTCCGCCGAGCCCGGCCGTTTGCTTAGTACTGAATCGAAATCGCGTCCTGACGTCCCAGCTTTAGCCGGGCGCAGAGCATGCGCAGGAAAAGGCATCGCGATTCGATTCGCCACCGACGACCTACGTCACCACGTAGGCACTTGTCGATTTTCTTTCTCCGGGTTTTCCGGATGCAGTCTTCCGGTGTATTCGGCGTGTCGACGTCCCGATGGGAGCGAAGTTCCGGTGCGACGATTTCAGCAACCGCTTTTCGGCGAAGGCGAAGGAGAAAGAAAAATCGTCCGCAGGGGGGAGGGGGGGGGATTTTTCTCGTCGAAGCCTTGAGCAAGGAGGGCATCGCTATTTTGATTCTTGGTTAATTGGCTTCTATAAATGCGAGCCAGATTTGCTGCCAAATAATTAATATTGAACGATAAAACAATTGGACCTTTTAGTTGTGAAAATAGAGCGAAATGGATTCCGAGCTATTAATGGTGTGTTCTCTCCATAGCAAGGAGAGAAAAGTCGAGACAAGCTTTTCCACAAACCGAAATATTCCGACAAAAGGCTTTGTTCCCCAATTTACAGCGGCATTAGTTGCACGAGAGACATTCCAGGAGAGCTTGTTTGCCGAGTAAATGTGGAAAACGGAAACGGCAACGGTTAGAAGATCTCCGCCGAATGCGCAATTTGTCTTTTTTCAAGTCCTGTTCGAAGCGGCCTCAGATTTTCCAGCGAAAACAGGAAAGATTTTTTGCCGTCGTCGTGCATCATTTCCTTGGACCGGAAAAGCCTAACGATCTAAGGGTAAATCGGTTCAAATAATTTCCAAGTTCAAACAAAATATATGATAAATCTGGTAGCGCAAAATTCACTGAAAATTCCTTTCACAGTTGCACTTGGAACCGCTGCAACAGATTAACTTTGCACGATTAATGATTTAAATGCATCTCGTGACAGAAGCCTCCCGGTCAAGTTCCGTGCAAATTTCGCATTCTTCGCATTCGTCCGAAGACGCCAAGAATTTTCATTGTCTCTGTCGAAAGTCTGTCTCTGATTCGAAATTACATTCTCATGAAGATCAAATCATCCCCTACCCTTTCATATATTAACCAGACGTTTTCCGACTGTAAAAGTTTCTTCTGAATGGGTGAATAAGTCAAGGGAGGATCAAAAGAGGCCTGCCATTGTTAAAAATTTTTTCCGAGATTCTGTCGATTCGGTTCTTACATCAAATAAAATGTCCGTCGGGTTACCGGGTTACGGAAATCAATTTTCCTTCCTAACACACGACTAGTTGATTGGTAGTCTAAATGGTTTTTCGCACGTCGGAAATGACGAAATTGCACGTCAGAAAGGTGCTAAAACCCGTTTTGAACTGCAAAAGAACAGAGCTACCCTTTTTTCCGAGAAATACACGTCGCTTGTTCTTATACCGTTCTAGTGAGCCACTTGGGATTTTGTTTCTCTCTTCTGCCAAAATATCGTTGTGAATTTTTGGTGGTTCTGAGTCATTTAAAAAACTATTGAATTTAAAAAACTATCGTTGCCCGCTGGTTGTGACCGAGGAGAAACATCGGTATTGCATTTTATTCGTTGGTCGCCATCATGCGCAAGTTCTTCGACTTTTTCGCCCGCGGTGACCCCTTCAATTGATCCTTTAATGGAAAGCGCAATATTTCTTCATTTTGCTTACTCGAAGATGATTTATAGATATTAACCTCTTTTCTACTTGCCTTCTAACTTCGAAATCTCTATCGCCAAAGGTCCGTGCAAGAGCACGATACATGTTAATAGCGCATAAGAGGATGTATCTGGTGTAATGTGAAAACAGAATGAGTGCCGGTATGAAAAACGATTATAACAACTTGATATAAGCAACGAACGCAAATACCTCATAAAAGGCGAATGGTACAATGTGCTTCCGTAAATATCACTGAGAGTTGTAAATTTCTCTTGCCGATTGCTTTCAATAAATCAGCCATCACTCGAACAATGAATCTGACCTTATGGATAAATTTTTTCACAACGTGGAACTAGACGACAGGATTGCGGAGCACAAGGGGGTCGATCTTGTTGCAACGGCAAAGAAACGCGTAAAAGACAGAAAAAAAAGAAGTAAGGAAGGCCGTTCATTAAGCCAAATAAGTTGAATGCATTGAAAATCTGAAAATCTCATTATGCGAATGGCCGAACGTCAATTTGGAAGTTTTGGGAGATGATGTGGTAGGATGTAATAAAACAAAGAAGTTCGGATAACGTATCCGGCAGGGGTGCCTTTAGAATCTAGGAGAAATCGAGAAAGGCCAGGTCCACACCAAAGAGACCGCGAAGTCAAGAAAAAGGATCTGCTGCGAGAAAAGCGAAATTCGCTAGAGCGAAAATGGCATTTAGTGGAAAAGAAGCCGGGGATTGCTGCAGAAGGATTGGCACCCGAAACTTTTTCGTCATTTCACAAGGAAATTTTTCATTTTGTGCAGTGCTCTCCCCGCATTACATGTGCTGGAGCTCTCACGTACTCGAGTAATGGTCTCCGAAGAACGGAGTCATTCTCAAGACCAAAGAACACAGGGCTGGAAGTTAAAATATTAAATACGCCGAATAAGGTAACTTAGCGTAAATGCATAAGAAAGACTACAGGGAGTTATCGCTTCTGTTATAAATTACCTGAAGCGAGCAGTTAAAAAAGCAGTTACAAGCTAAGGCTTTTTACATAGAAAACCTACCTAAAAATTAAATAATTTTTTCTTACCTTGTCCATCAACACCATGTTGATGCATGTCGTTTTAGCGCGTGGTTTTCTAGCAGTAACTGCGGTCGTCATATCCTGGCACGTATTAGATGGTTGAGTGGAACGAAGTCGAAGCTTCTATTTTTTGCTGATCGTTCACTTTGTTTTTGTCATGTTCTTTGCTGTATCGGTAAAATTTAGCACCAAAATTCGAATCAATTTTCAAAGGGAAACGGAAATTTCTGGCAGATTCTAAAAATTTAAATTTTGATTAAATTTTTTCTAAGCCAAATCTTAAGAATAATATATTAAATTATTTTTCTTTTGTAGATATTTTTGCTCTACCACAGGTTTTCAATTTCACAAGGTAAATGATAAATAAGGATTAACATGTGTTACTGTTTCTCCGCCACAAACGAGTATCGAGTATTTGAATCGAAGACCACCAAAGATTAATAAAATGTATAAAATTGTATTTCAAATTTGTTTTACATTTAATTTATTAATTTAACTTATATGAACTAGTATCAAAAAATTTATTTGGTTTCTTTTTTTAAGTACAAGTATTAACATAACCTCCAAATCTTCTATATGCAACTTAAATCAAAAAATACTCTTATTTCCATTATATTGTGGAATTAAATAAATAAATGACTCAAGATATGTATTAAACATGCTTAACCACTCCGTAGCTTGCTACATGCGAACAGGGAATTAATATTTTTATTTTTTATTTAAAATAAATATAGAATTTTCATAAATCCAAAGTTTATATATATTTATTTATTTTTCACATTTTCAGATTTCAAACTATTAATTCATATACACTTAAAAGTGAGAGTACAAAGGCGATGCGATGTTTGGATCGGTGACGACAAATTCTGTACTTCATAAAATTGTTTATTTTTTCCTAATATTCTTTTAAGTTCAATTAAAGTTGATAAAGTAATACATCACATGATTTCATGAAATAATTTTTTTTATGAATTTAGGTATTTACGTTTTTCTGATTGGAAACATTTACCCAAAATGGAAATCAATTATGGAATTTAAAAAAAAAAAAAAAAGAAAAAAAAGAGTTCTTAAGATTTAAAAATTATCTTAAATTTACTAAGTCTTTTTAAATTTACTAAGTCTTTATTGGAAAATTAATTTAAAATCTGAAAACATTCACATAATCAAATATTTCCGTTTTCTGTTTAAAATAACGGAATGTAATTTTTCATATTATTAAAATCATTTCATGGAAAAAATATTGAGATTTTAAATTAACTTAAACTGTAAATCATTATTTTTCAAAAAACATAATTCTAGTGCATAAAGAGTTTTATTAAATTTTAATTATTTGAAATTTTTTTTCACTTTTTTTAAATAAAAATTTATTTCTAGTAATAAAGTTTGTGTAAATTTTTATTGCTTAAATGGATTTGCTGGTGGTTCCATGCCACTTGGTCCAATTACTTTCTGTTGAATTATTTTTCCATAACCTCCTCGTCCACCATCATAATCTGTTCTATACTCATCCCTTACCTGCAAATCAATTAATAGATTTATTTCAGATAACTGAAATTTGGTTTGAAATAAAAATAATCAACTAAAATCCAAAATTAAAACAACTATTGATATGTTTAATCAATAATGTGTTAATAATTAACTAATTTTAAAAAGAATATATATTCAAATTTAAAAATTTTATAAATAAATTAAATAAACTTGTTTTGTTGTGGTAGAGTTTAAATAATTTCACATTTTCAAATGAGGTAATTAATAACAGTCACAGAAATAATAATTATTAATCACTAATAAGTACCAATAAGCTCAAAATACCTTACAATGAGTAGTATATTTGGACATCTTTCATATAATTTATAAATTACAAAATAATCAGAAGAATTAAGTAACTAATCTTAGCTTTTTTAATTTTTTTACCTGCCCACCAGTTTTTCCTCTTCCATACTGTCTTCCTTCCACAAATCCAGCATCCCAATCAGTTCTTATAATTCTATCATCAAGTCTGGTTCCATTTATGTACCTCATGCAACTCTCAGCATCTGATCTCTGATAATATCTAATAAATAGTTAAGAACAATAAGACTGGATAAACTTATACCATTTTTCCAATAAAATCATATTTGCTTTATTTAAATATTTGTTTAAAGTAGATGTTAGCCAATTTTTTTTATATACATACACTGGATTTATGTAAAAATTGGTTTACAATTCAAATCTACACTTATTATAATGAAATAGATATTAATGAAATTCCACAAACATTTATTATCAAGACATAAAAAAGAATAATAGACTGAAATCAGTCAGTTATTAAAACTAAAACAATTTTTTTTTCTTACATAACTTACTTATGTAAATTACTATAATTTATTTCATATAACTACAAATGAATTTAAAAACCAAAGCTAAAAAAATGTTTAAATTTATAATTTTTGATCAATTAGAAAAATTTAATTGAATGAGCAATTTGTCTTGAAAATATTTTAATGTAATGAACTTTATTTTTAACAATTTTTAATGACAAAAATTTTAACTGTAAAATTTGAAAGAGAAAATTTTTTTTTCTGATGATAATGATTAAAAAAATAAATAATTTAAATATCTTTTTCAATTTTAATATAAAAAAAATTATATTGACTGCTTTAATTTCAATGCAAAAAATGCCTTATAAAATTTTTATATTTTTTATATTTTAGTATATTAAACAACTTGTAATACAGAATTTAAAACTGAACATGAAGCTAACAATAATTAACTGTATGAGAAAAAAATTTTTATAAATAATTTTAATTTCATCTCAAAAAGGATACTCAACAAAACAAAAGCCACATGGTGTTTTACGATATTTATCTAGTCCCATAATAATTCTTTTAATATCTCCACATTTAGAGAATAATTCATAGATCTGTTCCTCTGTTGTATAAAATGAAAGATTTCCAACATAAAGGGTTGTAGATGTTCTTAACAATCTCTCTTGCTCACCCCTAGAACCCTGTGAAAAAAGATTTTTTCTTGTTACTCTAGACAAAATCAAAAATACCATTGAAATGTAATATCTCTTTATTAATAGTGACACATATATGAATGCCTTTAAGTAAACAAATTTATGAAAGATAAGAAAAATAGAAAATATAAATAAGTAAAAGTTAATGTACAAAATATAAGCTTGAAAATAAAGTTTGTGAAATATAATTCATTAATTCTTTTTTTTTTTTATATATATATATAATTCCTGACTTAAATAACTCTTGGATCGGGAACTTTATTTCTGTAAAAACTGATACAACGAAAGATTATAAGCTCATAGCCTTACACTTCAGGCTTGTCGATGACCAACATCCTATCAATCATTTAAACTCATTTGATTCATGTTTTAAGAAATTGGCTAACTTTTTTGAACAACTCGTGTCTGATTCATGTGACTAAACATGTTCTTACTTTAAAATGCTGATCCCTGTACGAGCTTAATTCTACAGAAGGGGTGACCGTTGAAGAGTGCATGTCAGTCTTAGATTACTTTTCCTCTATGCATAATAGCATTATAAACAATATGGCGCTATATCGATTTTGTCATCCAGAGACATCTATCGCCATCTTTTTAAATTCTGCCATATCAATTTATTTCAATTTTTGATGAATTTTCTTAAATTCACGTTTTCGCAATAGGTAGATATAGGTAGGTCTTTTCGTATAATTTTATTCTTACTTCTGTACTATTTAACTGATATTGATAAATATTTTAAAGGATAAATTATGAAATAACAAACAGTGTATCCAAGTATGAGCCTGTTGATAATTTTCATTCGTCTTTAAATTAAAATTTTGTTTAGCAATGTTGAAGTTGAATTTCAAATATCTGTAGGCAGAAATACCGTTTAAGCTTTTTCTATCCCCATGTTTATTTATATTGTAAAACATATTTAATGAACGGATAACTATACAAAGTTGAAAAAAAATCGAAATACTAAATTTTTTAATTTGATTTAATAAGAGAAAAAAATTAAATTAATGTAAATTCAGATTGAAACTACAATAAAGTTAATGAACGAAGAAAATTTGAAGATTACAAATTTTTCATCCTTTATTTTTCTTCTTGATGTTTGCTTTCAATTATTCATCTTTGACAATTGTAATTAATGCGAAAGAATGAATAGATTTCTTAAAATTATTAAAATCTCAATTCAGACAATAAAACTATCAAAAGAATGAGTTGTGTAAGATGAACTGAAAAAGCTAATTAAAAACCTAAAATAAAAGGATGCTCTAGGGCTTCAGCAGCCGTGATCCTAGTTGTCGGATCAAGATCCAGTAACCGCTTCAATAGATCAAACGCTGAATCCGGAAATTCACAATCCGGATCATCTACACCATGCGTTCCTTCTTCTGGATTATCCTGTGGGAAAAGAAATTTATTTATATAACACATTCAATCTTGTGAAGCTAAATAAAAAAAAAAAAATAATACGCTTCTAATTACTTTAAATTGAATACATATTCACTTTTGTTGTTTTTCAACTTTATGAATAGAACGAAATTCTCTTCGAAAAAAAATTTTAATTTCAATGTGATTTCAACACCCAAATATGTATGTATTTACATTCTAGGGAATTTTAAAAGCTGCTCTCAGTGCAATAGACCATTTAAAAAATTAAATTAATTATTCGTTTCTTGTATTTTCCTGCATAAAATTCATTTTACCAGAATAGGAACAGAAATGTCTCATACAATTAGATATTAAATGAAAATTTTTTTTATTAAAACTAAAAAACATCAAGTTAGCAACAATCAAAATTACATCAAGTTCTCTTTTACTAATGCAAATTTAAAACGTAATTCTTCTGGTGTCGGCTAAGATATAATTTATTATTTTCAGTTTTATTATAATTTCATGAATACAAATTTATGTGTTCATAAGGCAATAAACTAACCATGACGCACAAACAACCGTCTTCCCTTACATACTGCAAACATTCTTCGCATTTTACATGATAAGAGTTTTTTTCCAGATTGCTACTTTTTTTTGTAGTACGTGATCTCAAACGTTTACATAACTTTTTGAGATCAACTCCTTTTCTGTTATGACTACAAACCACACGACGACCTGCAAAATATTTCCAAATTTTACTCCGTAAAATAAGAATGAAAATAGAATGTATAAAAATATCCCTTGAACATGAGGCAACTGAATTTTACGCTTAAATTATTAGCTGAAAATCCTAATAAGCCCAATATTCTTCGAATGAGTATGTTTTGAATATAATTAATGCAATTTATTATAAAAATAATTTTTTCTTAAAGTACACTCTTACCAAATTTAGCAGCAATTTTAATAATGGGCTCCGTTCCGAATATAGTCATAATTTCAGCTAAGGCTACGAGATCATTTGATGATTTAAAGAAAGGATAACAGCCACTAAGAATGCAAAGAAGAATAACTCCAGAGGCCCACATATCAACTGCTGTAGTTTGATTAAGGTATTTGAAGAGGACTTCCGGAGGACGGAATCCGGGGGTACCCGCTCTCGGAGCTACCATTTTTCCCCTTGATGAGCAGATTGCACAAATTGCTCCTCTGCCGCTGCAAGAACATTGTTCGCTAACAAAGGTTTTCTGTTCATATTTCTGAAACATCTCAGTTGGTCTAGATTTTATCATTTCACATTTGCGAACAACTTTGGAATTTTGTATTTGGACGAAACTTCCAGAGGCTGATTTGCTAGAAACGAGAGGGGTAAAACTTTTATCATTTCCTGTTAGGCCGGAAGATAAAGTGTTTCCTTTATTATTTAAACGATCTTGCAGCATTGATATGTGGTGTCGGTCTCTGGCGTTCTTTGACAATTTATTTCCCTCAATGGGTGAACTTTCATTAAAAAGCTTCTTTCGTCTGGCAGATAAGTTCATAGAATTCAAAAATTTCGATTTCAAAGGCGTTTCATAAATATTTGTTTTCCTTCTGTCATTATGATGATTTAATTTGACAGGTGTTTTTGAATCGCATTTCTGAGAGCTTCCAGCAGACATTGAGGTGTCATTATTAAACATGTTTGAATTTCCCAAACTACTTGAAATTTGATTTAGCTTAACATTGCTATCTTTCGATTTTAAGGCTATTCTTTTGCTTCTCTTTGAAGGGTTTGTTATTTCGTTATCATTGCCACTTTCCTTTCTTTTGCGTTTTTTCGAGTAATCTATTGGCAAATTTTCGTCAATGGTTTTAGGTTCATCAATTTTGTCAAATGAATGATTTTGAACGGCCTGGGCAAGACCGAAGTCCACCAAAAGAAATCTGAAATTTAAATTAGTAATCAATCACAATTTATTCTATGCTAAACAGAGAAAAAGCAATTTCAAAAAAAGGGTTAAAGCCTAAATATTAACTCTCTTCCCTGAAATTTTAAGTACCAAAGGACACATCATATTCAAAATTGAAATCAGACATTGATCATTTCACAGTTTGGCTAAACATCTGAAGTAACAACTTAAGTAGAATTAACCATGTTCTTTGGCAAATTATGGTTACTGAATGGGGAACTTTACACCAGCCTGCCTACTTCCCCTTAAACTTTCATATTTTTAACTCTTTATTACTGTTAATGTAAACATATTATATTTGATGTAAATATATTTTTTGATCAGAGAAGTATTTGAGGATGTGGAAAACAGATAACATTATTTGATCTATGAGAACAGAAATGCATTGCACATTATCTAATTTGGAAGTGAGTTATGAAATATGAGAAATAGTGGTTTTATATGCAACATCGGAATAATGAACTCGGACTAACATTAATGTAAATGTAAACATGATGATATTAACTAAAGGAAAACTGTTTACAGAAAAGACTCTTCAATGGATATTTCAAATTTGTAATGGTTTCGTAAAACATTATTAGAAATTCTTTGCGTAACGGATTTCTGCTGTTCCATCACTTTTAACATTCCTGAAGTATAATGTTTCCTAATCAATGTAAGGTTTACCAAGTATTATTATTAAATACACTTACTCCTTAGTTTCCCTATTGTAAAGGAAATTACCAGGTTTCACATCTCTGTGAATAATATTAAAAGAATGAACTCTTCTCAATGCAATAAATAAATTTTTCATGTATAAGCGAGTTTCATCGGCATTCATTTCCAAAACATAGTCCTAAAAATTTCAAAATAATAATTATGGTAATTTAATACTATTGGAAACTTTTCATTAAAAGATCAAAATAACTGTATGGCATACAAATACTTACACAAAACTTTTTATGAGGCAAATAAGGCATTACAAATGTAACACAATCTTCTCTACTGGCAAAACAATAATGAGCATGAACAACATTATCTTTTCCTCCTATTTCAGTCATGCACCTTAATTCTGCTTCAATTCTTAATTTTTGGTGACTCTGGGTCAAATGCTTAATGGCATAATTTTTGCTAGAATTACTATTTTTCAAGGTTGCTAAATAAACAGTGCTAAAGGTACCCTCTCCAATTTTATTATGAAGATGAAAATATTGATTGAGAATTGGAAGACGTTTCAGAAGATTTTCCATATCACCTTTTTCCTCTGCAATTAAATTGTAATACATGATACAGTACATGAAATTTTAAATTATTACTTTTTTCTTAGTAAAACCTACTTGAATTGCTCTCTTTTAAAGTGTCAGCTTCCACAGAATTGCTTTGCATACTACTTTCTGTAATGCTTTTTACACAATTAGTTTTTGTTACTGGAGTAATTTCTAGGTCTGGCAAGGAGCATAATTCGTTTGTTTTCTGATCACCTTCTTTTGCGCAAGAAACTGTTAAATTTAATGAAGGGCCGTTGAGACAATAGGGTTGCACGGTATGCGCTGGCATCAACTCCATAACATTGATTATGGAATATCTTGATTAAATTAATTGTAAATTGTCAAAATTTTAATTTTATTCCAAAGAGTCAAGCATTATTTCTGCTGAAAATTATATATCATTCGTAAAGTTAGAAATTCGAATACGTTTTACGAACTAATTAAGAATTAAAGATCATTAAAATAACGAAGCTTCAATGACCGCGCACAAGAAAAAAATAAAACCATAGTAAGCAGAAATACCGTTACGTTAACAGAACACGCACACTCTTGGCGCCTAGAACATGTAAACATGAAATCCACCCAGAGGTTTGTTTAATTGGAAGTCTATGCTCGTTCGCAGATGTTCGACATTTACGTTACAGATTTTATCGGACTTTAAAAAGTGCGACATCGACCATAATTGTTTTCCACATCATATTATTTCATGTTTTGAAAATTGTGTCAAAGTGAAAGTGTTCAAATAATGTTGACAAATTCGAAAAACAAATTCATCTCAAAAGCGGAAGATGTAGCAGATAGGGTAAGATAATTCTTCATGAACTGTCGCTTTTGAATGGAGTAGCTTTAATTTAAAAAAAAAAAAATTGTAAGAATTTAACTAAAAAGCGATTTTAAAAAATGTCACGTCACCGAACCAGTTTTTAAAATCTTTTTCCAACTTATTCCCCTCAGAAATTGATTTTAATCATGTTCAATATAAGTGTTTAATTCTCACTTATATTATAATTTGCCCGGGAATTCGAAAATCAATTATTTTATTAATTTGCCAGATTTATTTTTTCCGGTAATAAAATTCTGGATTCTTATTTTCAGGTTTTACGAAATTCCAAAAATTTCTTGCCTACAATAGCTCGATTGTGTTTGATATCGACGTTTTTCGAGGATGGTCTCAGAATGTGGTTTCAGTGGTCGGATCAAAAAGAATATATGAACATGTCATGGGGTTGTGGATCTTTTTTAGCTTCAATATTTGTTTTAGTTAATCTTTTAGGGCAGCTTGGTGGTTGTGTCATGGTTCTTGCTAGGTTTAAAGTTACACTCGCCTGTGGCATCTTATTTTTTATTGTAGTACTTCAGGTACATATGAATCAGCAGTTAATAATATAATTTTTTATTTTATTTCACTCATAATTCTTGTTTTATATTTTAGACAATTGCTTATGACATCCTGTGGGATCTGCAATTTTTGTTCAGAAATCTTGCATTAATTGGAGCATTACTGCTAGTATTAGCTGAAAGTAGAGTACAAGTAAGAACTTTATTTGCTGGTTTACCATCGCTTGGTGATAATAAGCCAAAAAATTATTTACAACTCACAGGAAGAAGTTTACTGGCATTCATGTTTGTGACTTTAATTAGATTTGAATTTTCTTTATTACAGGTAATAATAAGTTTTGTTTTGAATCTATACCCATGAAAAGTTAGAGGAACTGTCATTATTATTATTGATTATTTATTATTTGTTATTGATTATCTTTGTTATTATGATTAACTATTATTATTTTCTTTAGATTAGCCTGGTTGTTGTTATTTTCATTTTATTATTTAGCATATCTGATGCATTCATATGTTTTACAATCAGTTTATGACTAATAACTACAAACCTTAGAACATTCATTGGTATTTGTAATGTTTTTATCAAAATATTTTTGCTTTAATGCATTCAAACATTATGATTTATGCCAAAGTGAAGGTAATCAATCCGTATTAAGAGACAGGTAATAGGCTGAATTTGCAATGGGTCTCATTTCATCTTGTAATATTAGATTAGCTTAAATAAAGGAAATTCTTAGTCTGGCATTATAATAATTGTTGCTTAAAAAATATGAAAACATTTTTTCAATGTCAAATGAAAAAGTTTTGTTATGTAAGTCCATATGTAAATATCACAGTTTTCAAGAGAACATTAATAACAATAATATTTATACAGGAAATCACAGTGACCTTTAGATGTTTAATGAATTAAATTTCTTAACAAAGTTTTTTATATTTTCAGAAATATATGAATGTTATTGTTTCAGATAATGTGAATAAAGATAGTCAAATCAAACTATTGCTTCCTGTTTATTAAAACTAAAAGAAGCACTTCCCTTGATTATTGTGTGTCATGGTTATTTAATAATGACAACTGAAATTTCAAATTCTGAATATTTTTGTAATTAAAAAAAATATATTAACAAGCATACATATTCTTTTTTCATCTAAATCATTCATGATTTTATAAAAATGTAGATTGCATTCATAACTGTGAATTTGAGAAAATATTTTATCTTAGTTTACATAATGGTTATTTTTATTGATTTGACCAAGGTTTCAATGCCCAGTTGAAAATTTAAAGTTTTGAAAAATTGGCATAAAAAGAATAGATAAATATTTTCTTCTTCAAATATAATTTTTATTATATTACTACTTCATATGATTATTTTTATTGTTATTGATTATTATTATTATTATTATTATTATTATTATTATTATTATTATTATTATTATTTTATTTTAAAATAAACAATAAAAATAATATATGATATGATTTGTTAACATGGAACTTTCATAAAATATCATCATAAAAAGGAATTCTCCATTTTCTTATTACATATATATTTATTAGTATTAAGGGAATATTTTCGGTTGACAAAAATATTTAAACTTAAATATGAAAGTTTTGCAGTGGTCTGAGAAATATTTAAAATTCCAAGATCGTTCGCAGGAAAAAAATGCATTTGACATTGTAAAATTGTTTATTATTTTATTTTTGTTATATAACCTCAAATTTCCTCATATGAAAGTTTGATTTTCTCTACCATTTCTGTTATTTACTGTAATTATAATTCTTTAAATCCTATCAGGGGTAGAGCATGTACGTTAAAAAATAAATATTAAAAAATATTTTGTTCCAGATTGTTCAGGATCTTATTGGGTCTGTGTTAATGGTATTGGTTACGATAGGATATAAGACAAAACTCAGTGCTTTAATTTTGGTTTGTATGCTTACCATGCTCAATCTGTATCATAATGCTTGGTGGAAAATTCCTACGCACAAACCTCTCAGGGATTTTTTGAAGTATGATTTCTTCCAGGTAATTCTTTTTTCTTAATTAAAAATTCATAATTTAAACAACTGAAAACTTAGTCCTGCATCTTAATTTTCATTTGAAAACACTTAATGCAAAAATAATTCTAGTAGAATCCCCACACTAATGAATTTTATATAAAGGTAAAATCCTTGAATACAAGATTCCTTCAGTTAAGCAGTCGCAGGCAACTATTTTTTATATTATTGTATATTATTTTACATATTTTTTACACCTACCATAAACATATAATAAAATTAATTTTCGTTGCAGACATTATCAGTAGTTGGTGGTCTTCTGTTGATTGTTCAGTTAGGGCCAGGTGGTGTATCAATGGATGAACATAAAAAGGAATGGTGAGTGACCATTTACAGGATTGTAAGAAACTGAACGCTGGAATTATTTGACTGTTTGAACTGATTTGTTGTAAACAAAAGACATCATATTTTTTAATTCAAGTGTCAGTGAGAATTTTCAATGGATTTTTACAGTGCCATCACCAGTGGTAAAATCAATAGCACAGTTTTCGAATCTAATTATTTTTTTGATTTTTAAGTTTTGATTTTTTTTCTTTATATTTCGTTAAATGTATTTTACTTAAACATGGTCCCAAAAAGAGTCTTCCTATATAAAATTAAAATCATTTATTTGCAAAATTTATGATTAATTTTGTTTAATTAGTGGGAGAAAAATTTTTATAAAAATCTGAATTTTGATATTTTGATGAAGTCATAGTTTCTATAATATTAAACTCCGTGTTAAAGTAGTGGGACAAGCTCCTAATTGTAACATAATTTACTTCCTGAATTTAGCAGTGAAGGAAACTTTTCACTCAGGAATTATAAGAGTGAGCAAGTTAAGAATAGTTGCATTAACGGTCGCCTGTAAATATTATAAAAAAAATCGATGTAAGACGTAATTCTATTATAAATTTTTAATTTTCACGGTATGTTTTCAATGTTATAATAATTCATAATTTTAACGTTCCATTAATTTCATTTGATGACATCGAATTGAAGTATATTTTTCATTAACAATATAATTGCTTTCATCTAGTTGAATTATTGAATTCATGTTGTTGAATTATTCTTTTAAGTATTTCTAAAATGTTTAAATTGCAATAATATATCTTCTTAGGTAGTTATTTTTAAATAAATTAGAAGTTTTCTCTTTAGCTATAAAGATTTTTTCAGATCAATGGCGAACACATAAAAGATTCTGAATTTCGGTGATTCAAAAATTTTATCAGTAAACAATAATATCGCAATATGTGAGTTTCGCTACTCAGAATTTCAGGTTATTATTCAGGCAAGTCTGATAATTGGCTTCTTTTTCTTTGTATTCGATTTTGCATTGTTCCAAGTTCTGTTCTTCTAATCATTACTTCCATAAGATCTTTGAGAATTTTTATAAAAATCCTTAACTCCATTCTCTTATAATTTGTCTGAGATGATCACACAATCAGCGATCCTCTAATGGATCTATTCATGACCGTTGGTGGTTACAAAAATGTATACTCAATCGTTGTATAACTTCATAATATCAGTTCAGAATTAGAAAAAAATCTATTTTGTGAATCATGACTTAGTTTTAAGTATCACATTTAAAAATTTTAAATATATGTAAAGTTGCACATTGTGATTTTGACCTTTTTTATCTCTTGGGAATGGACTAAAAATTTACCATTTCTCAAATGAACAACGTAACTGAACATTTCTGTTTCTCTTAATTTCTAGAATTGATATCACATAAGCACTTGCATTTAACAATAAGATTTTATATAACGTTAAATGGACTTTGAAACACTGATTGCTAGTTGACAGATTATTATTACTTATCTTCAACTTAATATATCTTAATTTTGTTAAAATATGATCAATGTCGCTGACATTTATCTGATATTTTTATCGGTCACTGCTCCTCAATATACAAATAACAATAAAGAAATTATTTTTCTTTTCATATACAAATTATGACAAGGCCTATCGCGAGGTTCAGGTTTTTTTTTTTTATTAAAAATTGATGTAAATTCCTCTCTAAATTAAAGTTAGAAGCAATAGTTACTATTAATTTGTTATGCATGTAAATAAACTGTTCATAATCAGATAAAAATCAATAACGAGCAATTATTTGTTTTTAAGAATGTTAGATTAGAACTGTGGCAATTTTTTTTAAAACAAAGGCAAAAAAATTAACGAATGAATGATTTATTAATCGGGGAAATTTTTTTTTTAAATCATAAATACAATTTTAATCATAACTTATCGATTTAATATTAGTTTCTGCATCAGACAATTTATTTTATGCATCACAGTTAAAAATATGTAAATAAATTCTTTTAGATTATTAAAGATAATAAATGTAAATTGCGATTACTTCTAATTTCAGTTTTATGAAAAAAATTCTTAAGCTTTTTAAGTAGAAAATTGGATTTGCTATGTCGTTCACAGGCAAAAATATTGCTCGCAGGTTTACAGCTTCCGAAGAAGAACAAAAATAGCTGCTATGTCTAATTTGATAGACCATTCTTGTTATAAATATAAATATGTTACAGTTTATTTGTTGAAATAATATGTCTGTATTTTGCAAAGCAAGGAAATAAAATTGTAAACGTTTTTTCATTAGAGGAAAATGTTAGGAGAATGACTTTGAAGGAAGTAAAAAATAAAAAAAAAATTGAACTACAGGAAAACTTTAAATTACCTAAGAGAGTGACAAAAAATAAAAAAGAAGACGAAATGCCTGTCTGATTGAATTAAGTTTTGATTGTTTTCTTATTTTTATTGAAATGTGCTGTAAATATTCGTTGATGGTTTACGTTTATAAGTTTGTCGATATTTTATCTTTTCCTACAAGACTTTTAATTTAAATTTTCGGGATCGTGCCTTTTGCGTTTTGTAACCTTTTCGGTATCTGCATTGTTTTTTTTGAACTGCAACAAATGATTTTTGTTTTTAAAATTTTTATTTTATTAATTTTAAATTATATTACATTACATTTTATAATCGAAAGTTTATCCTCTTTGTTCATTTTTTTTCGATTAAGTTTGAACATCATATATTCACTAGATCTGTATCCGTTATTCGAAACAGAAAAAGTCGGTAGATAAATTTTTGTAATGGCAAAGTTTGCATAATCAGATTGGTTATATAACAAGTGGTTTAAATTCAGTTTTGATGGTGATGAACTATTATTTACCCAAAATAAAATGATTTGATGATCTTTAAAGACTGCAATAATTTGATATAATGTTAAAATATTCTTATGATAAATTTCTTTCTGTTGAACTTAATTTAAAAAAAAGATTTAAAAATGGATTATTATAAATAATATTTTTTTATATTCCGCTTTTATAATATTTTCCTGCTTCTTCGTTGTTTTCTCCTAATCAAAAACAATTTTTCAATTCATTCCAAGTTCGCTGCCTCAAGTTATTTAGCAGGAGACGCTTGTGCTCAAATTTTGGATCGGCACTCGAAGGCACTGATAGGAAAACCGCAGAAAGAAGTCCTTGCAGAACTCGGTTCTTCAACTTGCAGTTTTTCAACCGTTCCTTTAATGCTTCAAAACTTGTTCAGCACTTGGTGATCCACGAATTTGAGCAAAAATTTTATTTTTTTGTGATTTGAAGGAGAGACTTCTTCCCCAACGTATAATACCTGAATATATTTAAATATTCTAAATCGAGTTCTTCCTATAATTCCTTAGTAATTAGATGAAATTAATATTTCTGCGTAGCATTTAACTGTTTTTTCAATATTTTTTGGCCCCATTTAAAATAATTAGCTCTGTACAAATATATTTAGAATGGTTAATCCAGCACTCACCTTATTTAACCAGTTGGCATGCCATTCGAGAAAATTATATCTGGTTTTTTCCATAGATTTATTTTCCATCTATTTCATGGTTTTTTCTTTTCTAATCAAATTAAGAATTTTTCTAATTTTCTGAACAAAATTATCCTAGATAAAGTAGATGCGAAAAATGATTTATGCAATTAAGATTTACATACAAAAGAAATTAAAAACACGGAAGATTTACAAATTAAAAAAAAATAAACAAGACAAGACTGTTATATATATATATATACACTTATACATAATATATGTACGTACATGATAGATACTTATTTTTGCTTTATTTAAAAATGAATTGATGATTATTTTAGATAAATCTATAATTTTAAATTTTTATGATTTAATAAAAGTATAAATTGATGTTATGCGTAGTTTAATGTTCCACATCTGGTCCATGTTGATTTTTAGCGACTTTCAAACCTGTTATCCTTCTTTTTGTATTAAAAAAATTTATTTTGTTACTTTAGTAATTATATTTCAAAGTTAATAGTATAACATTGTGGAAATGTTCTACAAATTATATCTCTATATTTTCCACTCCAAAATCAGTATAGAGAACTTCGCAAAACTGTGATCCATTTTTAAACGTGATGGGCAATTTTGAAGGAATTGAATTCCGTTTGGCATTAAAATTTAATTGACCTGTAAAATATTAAAATGAGAACAAAGCAAAGCCAATCGATGTAATTTTATTATTTTATGATTTTCAGAAATCTTAACGGAGTAAATCGTTGTCATCATTTCTTCAGAATTCGAGCTCTCGTCATTTTTCTATTATCCTAGGATACAAATACTCAGTTACGACTTTTTCACTACTTTATTGCCCAAACAGATCATGCAATTTCTAATTGATTGCTGACACAAATAGTAATCCTTAAAGGGTGGCGCAATCACGCTTTCCAGCAGAGTAAGGACCTTTAAAAAAGTTTCCATGGCAGCTTCATAGTGTCCAGCATCTGCTTCCCTTGTCGCGCGATGATACATCTCATCGGTGTCCTGAAATACCAAGTTTATATTTATATTTTTCATTGGGATGAGAACATTGTATACTTAAATGGAACTCATCGAGCTTATCTGGTTAATAAAAGAAAAATTCCTGGTCTTCCCAGATCTTGTTTTGTGTTCAATATCCTGTATGACGAATGAAAGCAATTGAACGCAATGACCCGAATGACAATTTTGTAATGATTTAGAAGCTTTCCCTTAGCAAGAATAAAGGGGATATTGTCGAAAACGCCCCTTGTCAGATCAGGTTACGAACCTGTAAAATTTTAAGGCCTTTCAACAAATTAGTAAATTCGCCACAAGCGGAGCACTTGGCCATGAATTCAGTCGTGTTCTGGGGCACGGGGATGACATTCGAACAGGAATTTTTCCCGCTGTCGTCCAAACGTCTCGAGTTGCATCGAAATCTCAGAGTGCTGTCGTTCATCTCCTTGAGTGTCGGCCAGTTCTCAGTACAGGGCACGCATCCGCACTCGAACCAATATTGTGATCTCAATTTCGCTCTGCGGTCATCTCTTCCCAACGAAGTGAACATCGGACCGTAGTTTTCGGAAACGGGCTGCCCCTTCCGGATGGTTTTAACAGCTCTAACAACTACGGTCGAGCCTCGAAAATATCGAACTATTCCCGGATCGCATGAATGATTGAACAGGGAGAGCGTTGGGAATATGCCGCCTCCGATGAAGACGGTGCGCGATTGATCCAACTTCTGTCCCTGTATCTGGACAACTTCGAATATTTCATGGGCATTGAACTGGAGAATCTGCAAATGGCGGAGTATTAGGCCTCCTACGAATTGCTCCTCTTCGGTCAGATGTCCTTTACCTGCAGGGTGATTTTTAAATCTTTAGGAACCGAATTTCCAGCAACTTTTAATAATATCGACCAAATAATGAAACACTGCAGGTTTTTCCCGGGGGGGGGTCTGGCTGTGTTAAGATTTCTGGAAGTTTACGCTTCGCTGTTTATCAAAGTATTTTTCATGCTGCTTTCTAAATTCTCAAGTTTTGCTAACTAGTTTCTACTTACTGTATTCGCTTTGCTGGGGAAAATAATTTCCCTTTCTCAGACATTTGAGTAAGAACAGAGCCATGATGGTCCTTTCAAAGAAGTCCTCTACCTTTCTTAAGTTTTCGTGACGAACTAGGTGGTAGAGCGCTTCGTAATCCGAGCTTTTATATTGTTTGAATTTCTTTTTTGCGATCTGCAATGAAATATTTGCCAGCTTTTCACACTCAGATGAACGAACTGCATTGGTCTGAAAAGGAGACGTAAAACACAAGCGGCGACGATCGGGGAAAAAAAATCTCTGTTCTTCTCAAAAGAATAGAAAAAAAAAAACTTGTCCTATTCTTAAAATTTTTATGTTTTACCAAATGATGGACAAAGACCGAGATGGCATCCAAAGTTTCGACAGTTTCCCTTCGGTGGACAATTCTAGAGTTTGCAGGACCATAAGATATGAAAAAAACATGTTCAGAGTAGCAAAAATGACTGAAAGAGAGAAACGAGAAAATGAATGGTTTGATTATCTGAGTATTCTATGGCAATGTTGAAAATTGGGTTTGGGAGATTAGGAAAACGTATAAATGAAATTTTCTGATTGTGGATTTAAAACTCATACTGCCTACAGAAAAGGCTCTTCTTAGTTCACCGCCTTCTGCTATCTCGTTGCAAAAAGGTTGATCGAGGGATCATGCGCCCCCGACTGATTCTGATCGCTTAAAAGGAAGCCGGTCGCCTAATTTCCAATCTTCTTCTTTTCGGATTCAAACTGTCTTGAAACGTTTGCGACAGATTGAATAACCATTCACTTGAGAAAGAGAAAAATTGGAGAATTGGAACGCTGAGTATGTCATATTCTTCTTCTGGAGTGCTACGTATACCAGAAGATTCTCGCGTAGTGAGCGCAGAATGAATGCGGAGTCCATTATCAGAGAATGTGGCCGAGGTGGAAATCTTCGGGTCCTTTTATACGGACAATCGAGCCTGAGTCCGTGTGGATCTTAAGTGCCTCAATGGACAACTTCGGGGAGGATTCTTGTTTAGGGAGACCAGCGTGTTACGGACTGGATTGGGGCATGAAGGAGAACCGAACAGAACTCGATAGTATCCGAAAGTGCATCCATCAAGATAGATACAAATAGCCTGGTATGGTTGCCAATAGAAATTCCGTTATGAAAAAAGATAGAAATAGTTAATGGTGCTATGAGTCGAAGAGGATGCTTTGTGGATTTTGATAAGGATCTATAGGTATGAAGATAGGCCAGTTTTTATGTGGTTTTCGGTGGGTTCTATTAGAGCGGTGACCACTTCTAAAAGCGAAACTTAAGATATCGGGATTCTTACCTAGCCTAACCTTAAATATGGCAAATTCAATGAAGGGCTCTTTGTTTTTAATGGGATGAAAGACAATTACGAAATCGCTATTGTTTCACAAGCTTTGGAACGGGAAAGAACAGAGTAAAAAACAAAGTTGGTTTGGCGCGTACATCGAATAAATATCGGATGTGATGGATTTTATTTGTATTTGAGTTTTTTTCTGGACGATAAGTATTCCGAAGGCCTCTGGAGAGAGGATTTGACGTTCCATTTTGAAGTGCTTTCGGAGTCATGCTATTGTTTGCGGCATCTGAATATTTTCGAATTATCTTACCTGCTGAGAATCTCTAATGAGATTTGAAAATCTTAACTGATAACTGTTGCAAGTAGCGCATAACATTGCTTACAGAATGCCAAAAATTTAAGCAAGATATCTGCACATCTATCAAGGGTACGTCGGCAAGGAAATGCTGATTGTTAAAGAAAACAATAAAAAGAATGTAACAAAAACAGCACATATTTTCCATGTCAGCTCCTGCATAACCTGAGTCACAGCGGTGGATTCACAATGCGAATCAGCCATTGGAATGGATTTTAACGTTGGCAATGCTGCTTCAAGCCAACGGACGGCTACGCCTGTCTCACAATCGACACTCACACAAATCGATTCTTTCGCGCCAAGAAAATATTCCAGTGGTCTCTGCGTGATGATACGAAGGGCCATCAAAACTATAACGGAAACTCCAGATGTATATAACGCAGCTAATACAGGACATTCGTATTTGTGATAAGTCGTTTCCGCTGAGTTCTGACATTTTCGGCTGCAAAATATTACTTTACTGCAGCTTCTACACGGGTAGGGTGCCATTGTTCTGAAAAATCAAATTAAGTGATCGAATGAATAAGGAAAGGAAAGGATAAAATGAGAGTATTTTTATTGTTTGCGACCGTACCTTTTCAGGCAGTGTTGGCAGTGGGTGAGAGAGTACTCCATTAGCAGAACGGCAGAGTCGGGCTTCTCAATGAGAAGTACTTCGCCAGGAGCGATGTCAGAAACCGCTGCCATATAACGTCCCAAACAAGGTTCTTCAAGAATATCCAACTTATCGCAGCTGGACAAGTAAATCTTATGTTTTTTGCTGCAAAGTTTCGGTTCTGAGTTCTCTGTGAAGCAATAGATTTCAATGGGATAAAGAGTTAATTTTTATCAGACAGATATAACAATTTTCAATTTTTATCAGACAATAAGGAATGTAAGCTATGCGGAGTATACTTTCATGTAAAGGTGAGCAATTCGTGCGTAATACTCACTCGTTTGCCGTTCTAAAGCATCTTTCACAGACTCATTCGTTTTCCTCCGCTTTGACATTACACCAAGCATGATTTGTATGTCGGTTTGCAATTTTATTCTTCTCTCTGTCGGTAATTTGCTATCATCCAATGCCCGAAGGGTATTCTTGAATTGCTTAATGGCGTCTGCATTGCTGTTTAAGGCCAGCAAGCATTTAGCTTTTCTTTCAAGAATTTTGTATTTTATGTCTTTTGGATAATCGAGATCAAGAGCAAAATCTATATCTTTAATGGCTAATTCATATTCTTCGATATGGTAAAGAGACGCGGATCGGTTTGCCAATAATATAGCCATGTCGCGGGCATCTAAAAGCAAAAAGTTAATATATGTTATAAAGCATGAAATTTTGGATTAATATCAACCTCAGACGACAAAATTCAAGAACTCCGAAGAGGCCTCGCACGTGCAGCTTATAGCAGGGCAGACCCCAAAATAATTGTCATTTACCATGAGGCATTACTAACAATGATGCCGTGTAAAGTTTTAGTGCTTCTTCATTGTTATTTTTAACGAAGGCCTGATTACCCAATTCTTTTAATCTTTTCGCCTCTTCCAAGTTCTTCCCATTTTCAAACCAGTCAACTTTTAAATTTTTAACCGAACATATATCACTAGCAAAAGCAATTCTTTCTTGATCCGTCTTCAGTGTTTTGAATTTCCGCAACAGATCATCGCTGACCGACTTCCTTAGATCGGTGTAATAATTTTTAAAAAATCCCTCGTCCGATAACATTTCTTTTTCCCGGAACGAAAAATCTTCCGTCATTTTTTAAAGAGTGGAAGAGCTTCTTCAAATTCGTAAACTGGTGATGTATGCGGCACTCCGATCGGAGGATTCTATTTTAATCTTCTGCTTCCCCGTCCCTTTCCCGCTCCACGTCTCCGAAGTCGCTTCCTCTTTCGGTCAGAAACGCTCGTTGAGAGAAATAAGACACTATTGCCATGAATAATGAAGTGGCAAATTTTATTTACTTCCGGTTACGGTTTTTTTGCCCTTTCTCACCGAAAACTGACATAAATGAGATTGTTTTACAGGGCTTAATTTTTAAAGTTTTAGGATGAGAATATTTGAAATAATTCAGACTTTTATGGCATGAATGATATTTTAATTAACATATTAGTAAGAAAAAAATTTATTATTGTCTTCGTCTTCATGATTAACGTTCGCCTGAGCACCTTCAGTGCCTACTTTCTATCTTGGAATCCCGCTACATTTGGATATTTGAAACTTATCTCGAGCATGCGCAACTTCGACATACCATGACCTAGCATGATCATAGTCTTTACTGTGCTTTTAATTTTATACAGAAGTTCTTTTGAATTGAATTTTCTTGTTTTTTAAAAATAAAATGAGTCAATCAACTGCTGCCAAACACATTCTTCACGGGGGTTACTTTCATCCAGTTTTAAGAACTCTGCAAAATTCTAATGTGACCATTTCTAATTGTAACTTGATGTATCCAGTGTTCGTGTAAGTCTAGCAAACATGTATGAAAGTATAGAAACATATTTCTTGTATAACTACTTCTTGTATTTTTCTTTTATAATAGTAGAATATTTTCTGCAGAATTGACGAACCGGAAGCTGTTGAAGAAATACCAAGCATGCCCGGCATTAGACGATACGGTACGAAAAAAGTCATTCCTGCTCTTAAACCTCTTGTCGAGAAGGGTCTGACTTCGATTTTGCTGTTTGGCATTATCTCGAGCACGAAAAAAGATGAGGCTGGCAGTGGAGCAGATTCAGCCGATAATCCCATTATCCAGATATTGCCGAAATTAAAATCTGCATTTCCAGGTCTATTAATAGCTTGTGATGTATGTATTTTCAGTTGATGTATCAATTACAGCCAATTTTTTTAAAATTCATGAGAAATATTTTTCCTTTCAGGTCTGCTTATGCCCTTATACATCCCATGGGCATTGTGGTATTTTAAACAATGATGGCTCAATTGACAACAATTCCAGTATAAAAAGACTTGCAACTGTAGCACTGTCTTATGCAGTTGCAGGAGCACATGTTGTTGCTCCTTCTGACATGATGGATGGAAGAATAAAGGCCATCAAAACATTACTTATTGAAAATGGATTTGGAAATAAAGTTTCTGTCTTGTCCTATTCAGTCAAATTTGCATCTTCCTTTTATGGTCCCTTTAGAGATGCTGCTAAATCAGCCCCATCATTTGGTGATAGGAAAGCTTATCAACTTCCACTAAGCAGCATGGGGTTGGCAAGAAGAGCAGCTGTAAGCTGTTAATTTTTTAATATAATTAATCAGTATTACAATATATATTTTGTAATATATTTTGTATAAATTTATAATACATGTATTATATTACAATATATATTTTATACATATATATTTTATGACAAAATAATTTAAAGTAAAATCTAAAATTAGTGAATTATTTTAGGCTAGAGACATTGAGGAAGGTGCTGATATGATAATGGTGAAGCCAGGTCTTCCATATCTTGATGTACTTAGGAAAACTAAAGATTTATTTCCTGATCATCCATTATTTGTCTACCAGGTGATTTTATTTATCAACCTTACTTATATGTATATAAAGAGATTTTATAATTTATAAATATATCTTACCTTAATAACAAATTTTGTTGAAAAGCAAAGACATTTCATATTTTGTTGGCCAGATTCAAAAATACAAAGGCAGGATCAAATACAATATTCAATTGTAAGTGAAGTATGGGCACACACAATTCTTTTTTGCAATTCCCACAACTCATTGACTATCTTGAATAAAATTCATTTTCCTTTTAGACCAAGAGAAGGTTCTTAACTTATTGATTTAAAAAAAATTTTTTCAACTATAAAACACTATTTCTTTATAGTATTTCCTCTTTTAATTTTTTTGTGATTTTTTGCTAATATAAAATTTTTGATTGCTGTCATACAGTTAGTAATGCATAACCACAGGATTCTGAGTTCAGAATTGTAATTTTCAATTTAGCAATGAAGACAGCTTTTACATTAATAAAAGGAGAAATATTAAAATAATATTTCATTCATCACTTTTTTACGATTGTTCAGGTTTCCGGAGAATATTCTATGTTATTGGCAGGTTCCTCTGCAGGAGTCATAGACTTGAAAGCAGCGGTTTTGGAGATTTTAGTATCATTCAAAAGGGCTGGTGAGTATTTTATACTGATTAGTTAATTGTGCTTCTGCAGCTGTCAATGATAAATATGTATTTTGAATTTACTTATGCAGCTTTCTTTCTTCTAAAAGATAATAATGCAACAATGGAGATTGAAAAGTTAATGATTTTATTTTACCTCAGTACAAGCAAATAAAGTAAACAATATTTATCAGATCATTACATGATCTCAATTAAGTTTTAATTTGCTGATTCATGACTGATTTCATGATCTGATTTGAAATTTAAAAGAAGTTAAACTCTTCATTTTGTTAGTCCGGTAAAATTGTAATTTTATTTCATATCTTCAAAGATTTTTAGTAAGCGTTTTAATTTTAATTGTATCATTAACTTTTTTAAAGACATTGCATTTTTTTATCATTAATTATCATTAACTTCTTTCTCTTGTTTATATTGCTTGCAATAAAATTTCAGGGGCAGATTGTATTATCACATACTTCACACCAATAATACTGGATTGGCTCGAGGAACATCAGAAAAGTCCGTCTATTAATAAACTACCTTTCATCTATTAAAATGGACGTATGTCATCGATTTTGTTGGTTAATAAATAGTTTGTTTTAAAGTTGTTATATTGAATGAATTTCCTTGTAAGGCACTTAATTAAATGTACCGTATAATTTGATATTAAATAAATTGTAACTTTAAAAATGCGTCCTAACGTGCAAGAGAATAACTGAAGGTATTCGTTCCTTCTATAGTCGTTTCGTCCATGTCATAGTCCGTAAATATAATTTATCCAAGATTTTTCTTTTAAAGAAAAAGTTATAATTTCCGTTATTCAAAAGTCCTTCGGTTTATTTCCGTTTGACTTTGATCACAGTGTTTTATCAGAAAGGGTATAGTGTCAGCCTTGATCATTGTAAAATTAAATCATTTAACGAATCTGGGTTTTTATTGCAAGCAGTTCGTGTTGCAAATTATTTTATCGTGAAAGATGTTTATTATAAGCAAAAATGTACGAAACCTAAATTTTTAAATTTACTTTTGATGTTGCAGAATATAGTTATCTATTAGTTCATATAAAATACTTGAAACTCTAGTTGCATAAGTTTCATCAGCAAAAAATGCTTTGATGGATTCAACTCTGATTTTGGTCAGATGCTCGTCAACTTGGTACTTATCCCAAGTGCTAAGTCGGGGATCTTCCTGTACTCTTCTGGCTCCCAATAAGTAATGCAAACTTAATAAAGACTGTATTATTGCAAGAAAATTGTAGTCCTCTCTACTTTCAAGAAATACGTTCCACGGATAATATTCGTTCACGTCCAGCTCGTTAAAAGAGAGAATTTCATCCAAAGACTTATGATAGTGCAAGAGAAGATCCTTTTCCATCTTCGCTCTGAATTCTCTGTCGGTGGTCAAATGAAGGAGATGCATGACATCGTGCATCGGAGGTGCATATCTGCTGAACTGAAAATCGACTAGTCTGCATTCGACTGGCTTTCCTTGCTCGTAGCGAAACATTATGTTGTTAACCCACAAATCGCCGTGAACCAAAACATTGGGCCATCTGGAACATGTCACAAAATTATTCTTTTACAGTGTCGGAAGTGCGCCTTGTTTTGGGACAACAGCAGCACACTGTTGCTCGCATTTTTGTGACCTGTACCTACCTTTCCGACTTTTTACTCAGTCTATATATATTGTTGATTGCTTCCGGTAGAAGCTTCTTTATCGATTCCTTTTGCGCCGCCGAATATTTGTCCAAGACATCGACGGCAGCGACCAGGTCGAGCACCTGACGTTGTTTCCACATTGCGGAAGGCGAATCCGCCTTGTTTTCATCATAGAGAATTTCCCGAAAGCAGTCGGCAAACATTTTGTCCAGAAAGTTGTTAGCTTTCTTCTCCAGGACCACACTCGAAGCGTGCAAAGTTGCCATCGCATTTAGGACTAGCTTTACGTGGGCTTCGTCGAGGAAGTAGCCGTCAGTTTTCATCTCGAATTTCTTACGGGAGAGGTCCTCCAAAACTAAAATATTTCCGACCATTTATCCTAAGGAAATGGATCGCAGTCGTACAAGGCAAGAGGTTACATTGGTCTGTCCGCTTTTGATCTCAGGGAAAAGGAAGTATCATTAACGAGGAAGAAATTTCCTTGTTTATCGTTGCTTTCTGCTTGTGCGGACACACCGAGTCTTCGCACAGAAACCTGTTCTTAATTTGATGTTTTAAATTTGCGTTACGAAATATGAACATTCAAATTACAAAAAGGGAGCCGCTTCTTAGGGTGCCGTGCCTCGAACCTCAAAATACCGAGGCAAGTTACCCTATCTCCCGATCAACCTGAACAGCTAGTTGCCTCGTCCGAGTGTTAGAGGGCACATCACGCGATTGCGGTACATGGGCGGAGTGTATCGAAATCGAAATATTTAAAGTTCGGCCTTACCCAAGACCCGAGGCTTGCTGAAGAAATAATCGGGACACCATTTCGATCCCCCCGTGCACTGCAGCAGCAGCTTACCAAAGGCTTCTTTGTACAATTTAACCTCCTTCGCGAACAGTCCCGTTTCGCCCAGGAAATCGACCTTCTTTTCCGGTGCCACGTGGTAGGTCTTAACGAAAAACGAGCTTTCCGCTTGCTCTTCTTCCATAGCAACCCGGACGACCAAGATGAAATGGTCTCCGAGGAAGCCGCGCTTCTCCTTGTCCAGTCCCTCGACCGAGTACTCGAGGAGTCGGGTTTCTTTGCCCGGAAACGCCACCCGGACAATTCTGACGACTTCTTCTTCGAGCAGCAGGGCCATGGCAAGACTGCTCTCTCCGGCGTTCCGCGCCAACAGGAGCGTAACCCCCACTTCAATGCTCCGAGGGCGTTGAAAAGAAATTTTTATATTCAGACGATAAGATAAATGATTTGTTTGTCTAACGCCTCAGTTTTCGTGTCGAAGAGCCTCGTGTTGACTTTTGACGCTGTTTCTGAACGGAAATTTCCCCATCCGAACGGCGACGACTCTCGTTATGTAAGCCCCGAAGACTCTTGGGTTTACCTTGGTCTGAACATAAAAGCGAATCCCACTTGAGTTACGACGCTTCAGGTTTTTTTCTGCATGTTCACACTGCCCGAGATGCGTTTGGAGCTGCTTTTTTCATTACTATTAATAAATACTTATTACTATTTGACTATTTTTTATTATATTACCACAAGAGAAATTCCCCTGGCATACCTATTGAATACTATGCTTATTCATCTAGGAGGAAAGCTGCATCCATTCGAAAAATCAAATCATAGGTGATGAATGTTAAATTTTTGTCAAATGTATTTAATAATTTTACTCCCGCGAAAATATTTTCATCCGACGCAAAGTTAAGGCCCGCATTGTAAGCCCGAGTAACAGGGTGAAGGGAAACTGCGTGAAAAGGCACGATTGGATTTTTGAGTGGCTGACGAGGTGCTTGGGTTAGGGCTGGCAGATCGTTTTTAAAAGTAAAATAATCAAAGCGGATTGCCGTAGTGGTGGAGGAACTTCCACCGCCATGTTCCAGCGACTATTTCGTCATTTGGACTTTTCGGAAGCGATTTTCTGTAGCAGATTCTTCTGCTGCAGTGCCATCAAGTTCTGCCATCCGGAGGTCGCATCGCACTGTTTACGAATCGCCACGTAAATTTACGTTTCCGAGGTTTCGCGTTCGAGTGCAACGATCGAACACATTCGGGTTCGCTCTGGTACCCGAATCTTGCCTTGGGAGGAACCAAATCCAGTGCTGAGCGGATGGAGATATTGGATGATTGTGTGAAGTTTGCCGTTCGCACCGTTTTGCACGCCGCCATCTTCGGTTTGCCGATGCTTTTGTTGCTTTGTTTGTTTGCGGAACGACGTATCCCTGGGCAGAGGAAGGCACGGACGAATCGGTCGAAGAACATCTTTCGTGATAATTCCTTAGTGAAGTTTCTCGTCCGGATCGTTCTCCGGAGTGGCTTTGTTCAGAATGAATGCCTGGATCACGTCCTCCGTGGCCTCCTCCATTCGCATCCTGTACGTTTCGTCCTTAGCGAAGCATTCTTTTATTAATTCCCCTCTGTCGGCGAACATGACTTGCTGATACATTTCCGGCGACGACATGAATTTTCCGATCGCGTCGGAGGGTGTCAATATTAGCTGGAAATACAAAAGGGCTTTCAACAGTCCTAGCTCGGTGTAATATTCGCAACTCCGATCGAAAAGGTGTCTCGGGAGGACTGATTCCACGGAAATGTCGTTCTTTTCGAGTTCCTTCGACAGGGCGTGGTAATAGAAGTCGAGCATCGCGGACTGTCTCCTGGCCCGAAACTGTTTGTTTTGTACGAGATGAAGGAACATCAGCAGATCGTGAGCTGGCGGAGCGTAGCGGACCAGCTGGAAATCAACGATGATGGCATTTTCCACTTCGCCGTTGCTGTTCTTTCGGAAGAGTAAATTGTTCGACCAGAGATCGCCGTGAACGAACACGTTTTTGAACCTGGAAAAGAAAATACGTGACGGTCGACGTCGATCTGTGCAAATAACCGTCTCTCCTTCAGGTCTACTCACTTGTCCGATGGCTTCACCATCTTAAAAACTCGTCGCATAACACTTGGAAGCTTTTGCTTTATGACGCGCTTTTCCGACTCCGAGTAAGATTTCATGAGATCGACGACAGCAACCTGGCTGTTTATGCCTATCTCGCAGAACGTGTTCCCGGGATGACCTGCCACGTCGGAAACCTCCGTTTCGAATGTCAAATGCGAATAGAGCTCGCCGATCGTGACGTTGCCTCCCGCGCATTTTTCGCGATTCGTGGACAGGGTTGGCGCGATGCCTCTTCGGAACCTGTCCTCGAAAACGAATGTAGCAGCGTGCATGGCGGCCATTGCCTTCAGGGATGCCTTGACGTGGTCCTCGTCCATCAGAGTCCTGCCCGGCAGCATGTAATAGCCGTGCGCGTTAAGGTCTTCGAGGACGAACATTTCGTGCCCCCTGTGGAAGAAGAACTCCGGCCTCCACTTTGTCGGGTTGCTCTGCGAGTTTGCGAAATCCACGAACAGAGTAGTGTACAGCTCGATTTCCTTGTAAAAGGCTCGAGTGGTCTCGATGTAATCTACATGCTGGGACAACGACTTAGGAATACTCTTCACGAAATAGAAGAACTCTGCGACGTCTCCGCCATCGACGCTCGTCTCGATTTTCACTTTCGAATGCTCCCCCAAAAACCCCAAAAGGTTGCTGCTGGCGCACCGCACGCTGTAACTGTTGGCGCGACAATCCGCCCTGCGAAGGGTTCTCTGCAGTATTAGGTTAATTTCTTCTTCCGATAGAATTTCACTCTTTTCGTTCTTAAACATGTCTCTCTGCGTGTTTACCTCGCTTCCGCTTCTTTTCGGATGAGTATCTGCGTTTGTTGCTGGCGTGGAAATGAGAAATTCGTTTTCAAGGGATCGTCAGAAAACGGTTCTCGACGTCGGGCCGTCGGAAAATACCGAAGAGGGCGAAGACGGCGCAGAAAAAGAGGTCGCGGGTCAAAACTCCTGGAACGTTCGATTGCCCGCGCCGCAGGAGCCCGAAATTTCCTGCGGCCCGAACATCTTTGGATTCGGCTCGACAGCGCTTTTGCTGCGCTCGAACCGGGAGTATTCGGGCTGACATTGTAAACTTTTTGATTGACTGCAAAGAGCGTTCCTTGTCGTTTTAATTGCCTTCGCGTCTTCGATAACAGAATACTTTGGTAAGGAACCAAGAACCTGAATGATGTCTGTACGGTCACCATTTCCTTTGGCTGGTTCCTCGAGAAGAAAGGTTACTTTCGGTGCTTTCCGCGATGGCCGGAAAATAGGCCGGCGCACGTTGATCGGAAATTTCCCAACTTTCAAGTCGATCCATCGGGCTGAAACTCCTCAGATGGTCATTCCCCGTCAACTTAGCCCGTTCAAATATTAACGTGGAGGCGTTCGTGGCTGCTGGAGTCTCCAGGGTGACCGTGGCAATGGGTTCGTCGAACGATTTTGCTTTCCGCCACGAAGATCAAACCTTCGCCACGTCTTCTTTCGGGAGCGTCTTGTTCGCAACTTTAATTTGACGATCCCTGAGTCAACCGGTAAGAGATGACTTTGCACCTTCTTCAGCAAACATTGAGCCTGCGGTTTTTATCTCTGTTTTCGTGAAAATCTGAGACGATGCCACGGCATTGAGTCACTTGAGTCACTGAAAAGGTTTGGGTTTCGAGCGGGTCACGCCGATGTGCCTTTTCTTAAAACGAACAGAGGTTCAAACTTTTCGCTAATATTTAAATTAAGCGTCTCAGTCTGACGAAGTCTTCATGTTCAAGAAGAATCTAAAAGGATTTATTTCATTACCAACTGCAGTTTCCAAATCATTTTTACTCAATTGTCAGAACGTCCCTGTTGGATTATAATTTTTTTTCTTTTTTCCGAAACGATGCATTTTCACAGCAGTAAACGTTATTTCTAATTCATATAATACTTTTTGTTACAGTAAGAGATGAAACTCGTCTTTCTGTATGATTTTCGATCAGTGTTACCACGCCGGAAGAACGAGCAAACGGCGGAAACGCAGGACGATGGACGGAAGAAGGCCTTTCAAGAGCGAAAAAGCTCTCGAAAAGATTTATATTGACTTATGACTAAAATTTTGCAGATCCGTATTCGGTTTTCCTCCGGATCCAGTGCGCAAGAGCCCGGGTTATTGATCCCAATGGGTTCAATGAGCGACGCAGGGGAAAGCGCATGTTTAAGGAGGAGAGCAATGCAATATCTCCCTTCATTCAGTATTTATTTAACGTTGGTCAATTAAATAGCGCGACTATGTCTCGTTTATGTGCGAAGTGCTGAGAATATGAAAAAAGTTTTCAAATTTGTCAAAGGCAGAAAGGATGAGAAGAAAGAAGGCGCCGGCATTCCTTCGTCGCAATCGAAAGAGCTGTCGAGTCCCGCCCGGACTCCCGAGGACGAGAGATTTCTGGGTCTCGAGAACTCCTCCGCTTACATCGTCGACTTCTGCGGCAAGGATAAGACGTTGACGAAGCTGCACAAGGCGGCATGGCAGGGCCACATGGACAAACTGAGATCCGCCCTGAAGAAAACCGACGTGGACGCCGTCGACAGGCACAACCGGAGCGCTCTTCATTTTGCCGTCGCTCGGGGACATCCGAACATCGTCTGGTACCTGCTGGGGAATAATGCAAAAGCGACGATTTGCGACGACGACGGGTGCACGCCCCTGCTGAGGGCAATCGAGAGCGGGCACAAGGATTGCATGACGCTGCTTCTCGAACGGAATGCCGACATCAACCGGGCCGACTACCAGGGCAACACGGGACTGCACTTGGCGGCGAAGCAGGGTTCGTCGGACATTGCCTCCGCGCTCTTGGCGAAGGGAGCGACGCTGGACGTGGCCAACAGTTGCGGAGACTATCCTCTCCATATAGCGACGCGGTCTCAGAACAAGGATTTGGTCGAATTGTTCTTGAGCAACCGGGCTTCCGTCAACGTTTTCGACAGGGAAAATCGCACTCCGCTTATGCTGGCTGCCAAAACGGGAAATATGTTGCTGGTGAAGCTTTTCTTCGAGTACGGGGCGCAATTGTCCATAGTGGATTCGAACGGGTGGACGGCCGAGGATTACGCTCTTCTCGGAGGACACGAAGCGGTGGCGAACGAGTTCAAGAACTACGCCTCCGGCGAGGGTGCCAAATCGGAAGGCGAAACGCTGGAAAAGCAACGCTTGGGCGACGAGTCGGACTCCGCCAGGTCGAACCCAAACTCCGTGACGTGGTGCGATGATAGCCTGCCGACGAGCGAATCCAAAGACCAAATAGGTAGGAAAATAAAAGAGTTTTTCGGAAGGAAAATTGATTCGAAGGAGGAAAAAGACGAAGATCTTTCGGATTCTCCCGATCCGGGAGCCATTCCACCGCCGTGCAGGCCTCCCCGAAGCTGGGAAATAATTCAGGCGGGAATGATAGACGCGAACGAGGAAGGAAGCGAATCGAAACGCCGGAACATAACAACTCTCGGGACTCTCCATTCCCGCAGGGAAAGCTTCACCGAAGCCGGGGGTTCCTGCGGCGGGAGCCCGGGATATACGCTCAGCCTGAACAGGAGGAAGCCGGTTAAAAAGGAAAATTCCTTCGCGAGGCAGAGGCTAAGCTTCAACGAAGAAGAATCTCTAAGAAGCTGGATTTCGAATGCATCCGCCACCCTGAAAGAAATCGACAAAATGGACCTGGACAAAATTCGAAAAATGGAAACGTCGGACGCGGAGAATGGAAAAGTAAGCGCGGGAAGCGAATGGGACAGCGACAGCTCTTTCAAATACAAAATTGAATCCGGCGACGTTCGGAAGAAAACGGAAGGAGCAACCGGTTCCGCCAGGAAGTCGGACTCACTTTCCGCGAACGAAGCGCTGAATGGAATCGACGAAGCTTGGTTCGGGAACGAGCAAATATCCAAAAATCCACGGGACGAAAGAGAAGAAAGCAGTTGGGACTCCGAAGATGCCGGAAATGACGACCGCGATCCCAACTTCCCGCCACCTCCGTCGGGAATAGAACTCGGAGTGAACATGGCAAGATCCATCGGGTGTTCGAAAGGAACGTCCGTTGATCTTTCGGGCAAAACTCTCTCGGAGAAGGGCTACCCCGAAGACCAGACTCGCTCTCCTGAGGGCTTCGACGAGAAAGAAAAAGGCAACGACTTTCCTCGGGAGCGGAGCCTTTGCGGCAGTAAAAGTCACGTCAGGCATCAGTCAATCTCGGGTTACAAATGGAGAAGCGAGGAGCTGCCGCAAAGCCACAGAACGATGGATCGCCTGGTGGACGTCAACCGGAGAATCAACGAGCAGCTCCAGTGCTACGATCAGGCTCTCAGGGAACTGGCCGAGACGCCGTTTGCGAGGAAACAAGACGCGATAGTTTCCACCCTGGACAGACCGTCGACGGCCCAAAATTACTATTCGCTTCCGGCGACAAAGAACAAGGCGGCGGCCGCCTTCGACGGAACCAAAGTCGACGCGCGGGAAAAAAATTGCCACTATCTCAGTTCGAAACCGTTCTTCGACGAAAGCGGTCCGCTGTCGCTGCCGTTTAGCGTCAACGACGAGAAGCCGACTCGGGAATCGGAAAACGACGAAAGATTAGGTCCGGATGAGGCGCGTCCACCGCAAGCGAACGTGGCGGAGCGGGATTCGGCGAAGGAGACGAAGAAATCGAAGCGTCACATGCTGTTGGCGATGAGAGACGTGAAGCATGCCGTCCACGTGGCCAACACCTTCAAAACCTCCCTCGACGATCAAATCCTGTCTCCGCTGACGAAGCCTTCGGAAAGCCCCGACATGGAACGAAGCCGCAACGAGGAGGAGGAGGAGGAAGAGGAGGAAGAGCAGCACTTCTTCAAGCTGGACCTCTTGGCGAGGCAAGAGACCGTCATCGAGAGGGCGGATTTTCGGAGGAAGTCGAGCAGTTCGGGAACCCCGGAAGAACCGACGCTTTGGCTCCAAGACGAAGGAAGCGAAAAAGGAAATCGAACCGATGCGGAAGAATTCGATTCGTCTGCGGAAATGGGGGTGCGACCCCGCACGCCGCGCCGCAGCAAAAGCGTCGGAAAGGCGGAAAATAAGGGTGGCAGCAGCGTCCTTCAGGACGAAGCCGACGTCCCCGCGACCGGATCTCCAGATCGGAGCTCTCGTTGTTCGGGAACTGCCCCGTCGGACAAGGAAGGGTGAGTACCACCGCTTTTTCTCCTCCCGCTTGCTTTTGCTTGCCCGGGGGTGTACCCGGGGAGGATTTTGCCGCGTCTCGGGGTGGGACCGGTCCAATTTCTCATCTTTGGTTCCGGATCCCTTGCAGAATCTTTTGCTCTCGAAGGAAGTCAATCTTCGTTTTATGATTTCATTTTCATCATCGCCGCTGACATATAATTCAAGTTGTTAAACATTTTCGACAAAGGATTTTTCCGTCCCGTTCCGATCCGTGTCCTCCCGCCCGGACTTCAAATTTCGTCGCAGTCGGAAATGAAGATGTCCACCTTCGGCCTGCCGGTCATCTTTGAGCCGACACTCTCGATGGCGTCTAAAACGTGGAATCCTTTTATGATCTTTCCGAAGACGACGTTGGTGCCGTTGAGGGACTTGAGCTCCCGAAATGTGATCAGGAACTGGCACTGGTTGCGGTTCGGGATCTTGTTGAACATCGTCAGGACACCTGAAACGAAGCTGGCATCAGCTAGGTCGACCCGTGCCGTCTCGCGGGAGAAGCCAAAGGCGACTTCACCTCTTTCTCCGTGCTGGAGCGTGTGGTCCTCGTCGCCGAAGTAAGGACCGTAAATGCTTGTTCCGCCAAATCCCTTGTTTTCGATCACATCCCCGGTCTGGCAGAAAAAGTTCTGGAAAATGAGGTAGAAGAAGCATCCCTTGTAGGTTAACTCGGCTTTCGGATTGCAGAAGGCGAGGAAGTTTTTCACCGTCATTGGAACGTAGTCGGAGAACAGAACAGCAACCATTTTTCCTATCGATCCGACGTTTTTTATCGAGATCTCGAAGAACACCCTGCGGAAAGCGGAAAGAATTCATTGCCGACAGCTGTTCGGTGCAGGGTTGGAACCGGAAACGAACGCATTCCCCCATATGAAGGTGTCCCCCCCAAACAGCGCGCGGAAAACCCGAAGATAACTCATGCCGGTTAGGTGAACTTTTCCTGTTGCGGCAAAATTTTCCTCGAGCTTTCCTTTTCTCCTCGGCGGAAGTTTCGGCTTTCATTTTCCGGATTTCCCCCAAGGAGGAGGAAAAAAAAAAGTCAGGCTGCCGTGCCAAGGCTCACCTCGGCCTTTTGTCGGGATACTTGGCCGATTTTTCGGTGACAAACTGCTTGAAGTACACCCTGCTGGGCTCCACCTCGATCGCTTCTTTCTTCCTCTTCTTCACCTTCCAGAACAGCGGAGAATGCGAACCGGATTCGATGTAGCTCTCCATTTCCTTCCAGTACGCGGCGTATTCTTTTACCCGAGGAAGCCGCGGTACCTGCAACGTGTTCGAAATCATTCGGCGTTTCCTCTCGGGCGATCTTCCTCCCCGTCTCTGTACTCACCGCGGAATCGAGCAGTTCCAGCAGATGCTTGTTTCCTTTTTCGATGCCTTTGGCTCTTTCTCTTCTGGAATTGAAGTTGCTCTTCGATACGTGATGGGTGTAATCGAATTTGAGAGTTTCGGTCCGGCCCCCGAAGACGTTGATGGCATGAAGTATCTTCATAATTTCGGGATTCGTTGCGTAAAACGTCATGATGTTTCTCTGTTGGGTGTTTAGAACCTTGATGTCATACAGCTGCGGGATGTTCAGCATGGGAGGTTTGTCGTCCACGACGGGTTTCGCTTTGCGCAACTGCAATCAAGAGTTTCGCCGTTTGAGTTCCTCTCGTCCCGGTCTGCGTGGAGTGCCGGATGGCCAGACTTACGTCTCTTCTGTGCTTGGAAATGAATTTCTTCCACGAGGCGATTTCCTTATGAAATGAAGACATTTCCACCTTTTTTCCTTCCGATTTGGAGCTCTTGATTCTTCCTCGAGAGCCCGTTGGTTTCTCTTCCAAGGCGCTTTTTCGCCCGATGCTTCCGGCCGTCGAGGAAGCTTTGGACCGGCTCGCCACGATCTGCGACATTTCAGACCGCTTTTCTCCGAAGGACGGGAAAATTTCGTACCTAACGCGATGCCTCAACGAAATGAGCACCAATAACAATTAATGGTTGTGGCACGAGAAATGTTTTCGGCGCTGCTGCCAACTTTTTTCGTTTTCTCTCTTAATCTGCCGGAGATTTGAACGATTTTACCTGAGGAAAATCCCGCCAAATTTTCGCTGAATCAACGTCGTTCGCTGCTGGTTTTAAACTTTTAACGATGCCGTTAGCAAGTCGAATCTTTCGCCCTACCGTTGCTCGTACCTCATTTTGAATTTTTCACTTTCGCCGGTTTGAAGTTGTGGAAAGCAACGAGGCGGGCTCCGTGTGAAGCTCGGGACCTGTTCGCGTTGTGCGTCGACGGAACGTCCGAAGCGGGACGCCACGGGGCACCGTTGGGTATGCCGGAAATCGAAGTTTCCAAAGCTAATTCACAGCGGCTGGGAAGAGTCTTCTCGTTCTTCAAAAGCAAAAACATTCTTCCGACATCGCTGAAATCCGTACCGAGTCTGCTGCGGCAGAAAAAAAACTCGGAACTTGGCCGGCGCTGCTGGGGTTCTTGGTGGCAGCCCTGAAAAACGAGGTCTCGCACAATGAATGTCGATTCGAAAACTCGATTCGGGATTCGTGTCGGCAACGTGAGGTCTTTATATCTGCAAACGGTTTGGGATTAACTGAAACTTACAACCCGGCAAATAAACGAAAGCGACAGAGGAAGAGACAGACGATCCAACATTGGAAATGAAATTTCCCCGGAGATTTTCAAGAATTCAGACCTCGTTTGGAGGATATCGGAATGCCTAAGCGAGAGATTTCGTGGTCGCCGCCTGCGGGAAAAGCTTCCCTCTTGGAGAGCAGCCCCGAGCCACAGCCTTTGCAGACTAATAATGAAGCATCGGTTGTTTGTAAATATTTTCAAATTTGAAAATTAGACGACGACTCGTGTTTCAGAGATGGAGACGAGGATCAGGATGTGTCGATGAGAATGCCCGAGGTACTCAGTCCCGATGCATCTTTTTCGAGCGGTCCCATCGAGCCCATAGGTGGAGGAAGGGATTCGGGAAGCGAAGCCGACAGCAGCCACAACGAGATTTCTCCCACACATGGATACTCCCTGCAGGTAACAAGAAGCTCTCCTCCGGCTCTTGCTCGGGGAAGGGACTTACTCCATTGATTCATTGCGGGATAAGACTCCCGTGTCCGGCGTCTCTAATAGCTCTTTCTTTCCTAAATGCAGACGCATCACGAATGGCTGAAAAACCACCTGAAAATGACGACTAACGAGAAGAACAAACTGGAGCAGGAAGCGCTTGAGCTGTCGGAAAAGGCGGAGAGGCTGCAGTACGAGCTGAACGACGCCAAGGAAGCTGCCAGGAGCAAAGACGAGGTCGTCTTCTGTTTCTACTACCTTCATTTCCATTAAGCAAAAACCCCGTAGTCCGACATTGTCGAATGACGCCGGAAAGTCCGAGAAATCTCCTTCCACTGCGTTTGCACTGATTGCACCTAACCTAACCAGATCATCTTACTTTTATTCTCTGTGGATTAAAAAAATAATCTAAGAGAAGAGGAGCCTTAAATAGAGATGATTCTAATATAAATAGAATCTTCTCTCTTCAGAAATGATCTCTTTGAAGAGAGAGACCATCCCTGTAAAGAAAAATCATGTTACATGATTACTTCGTAGAGAATCGAACATTACAAAATCTTCGTTTCCATCTTAACTTCCATTCCTCCTAACTTTTTTTTTCTTGAACTTCAGGTCATTCTCCTCCTGCAAACGCAACTCGCTCGCATGGAATCCGCTTATACCAGAAGCCTCGAAGAAGCCGTTCAGAGTCGTTTGCAGCTGACCAACCTGGAACAGGAAATTATGCATCTAAAAGAGCTGTGCTTCAAGTACGAAGAAGATAAGGAAAGAGCGGAAACAGAAATGGGTGACGACGAGGGCAATGCACTTAGATCACGGATAGTAAGTGTATACAGAAGAGAAAAAAGGGTTTCCTTAATAGAAGGTTTCCTTTTATTTGTCTCACGGGAATAAGAAGCCATTAAAAAATTTATGCCATTCTTAACTGGAGACTTGGAAACTTTGAAAAGTCTCCAACGAATCAAAGAAATTGCTGCAAACCATTATTATGAATGCGGAAGAAGGTACTTCTTCCGGTGCCGGATGGAGCCATCGCACGACAGCCGCCTTTTGACACTTCCAAGTACCTTCAAACCTTTTCCTGTTTTGTTTGAGTTTCGCTTTCCACTCCTCAAAGAATAATTTAGTGTCGGAACAGCAGGGCATCCAATCCTGGTTTTTCAGTTAACTTTTCAAATTCCGCTGTTCTTCCTCTTGAGCCGTGCGACCCAACGAGGTTTACTTCCTGAGCGGATTTCGGAATATAAATCTCCCAATGAGACACATAATAACAGTGGAATTAGTCGCAGTCTTTAATTTTGCTGACGCTGAGATTGAGCTTTACCATTGCAGCGATTACTGGAGGAGGAGAAAGAGAAAATTACGAGAGATTTCATACGAATGGAGCAAGAAAAAAGTGCTCTGGAAAAGCGTCTTCAGGAGGTCGCGACAGCCGAAATAATAGATCAGTGTCAGCGATGGAAGGAGCGGTCAGTTATTATCTAGCGGTATTTATTCTTCATCTCTTCTTTTACTTTGTCTTTTTGTTCCGTGTGATTTGCCGTAAAGGCACGGGTCGGGCCTTGCCTCGGCGGAGCGGTGTTCGGATAAATGTTTCCGTATTCTAATTCAGACTACAGACGGAACGTTTCCGCCGCGTGTTCACTTCATATTTGGACTGACTTTCATATTTCGAAGTCAGAAAAAAATTTAATAATCCCCATGACGGAGGAATGTCTTTACTGCAATGAGAAATGACTGATTCTATCAGTACGTACATTCGCGTCTTTTTCTGAAGGAAAAGCGATTTTAAACTGTCGTTTAATGAACCTTGTTTTTATTTCAAAACTCCCGAGACAAAACGAAAAAAGGAGCAAAGTGATCCTCCTAAATGTTGCCTCTGAAAAGTGGCCAAAAAGGAAGTTCCTTCCGTAAAACCTGCAAAAATTTCTGTCTGTTTCACTTTCTGCGGTACACTGGTACACGACTTCTTTCAGGTGTGAAAACGTAGAAGAATCCGTAAGGGGAAATGACGAAGCACGGGGCGCCTACGTATCCTGTCTGAAAACTATCAACGATGAGCATCTCCAAAGGATACGAAAACTGGAGGATCGCACCTCGGACCTGGAAAGGATGTTGCTGGAGGCGAAGAACAGGAGCATAGAGTTGGAGGTAAAGCTGCAAAAGCTTACGACAGACATCGATAAAGAGAAGCTGAAAAACAGTATAAAAAATGAGCTGGGCGAATCAGAGACGGAAATGAAGAGAAGAAGTTTGAGTATGGAAGATCAGATCCGGAAATTGGAAAAGGATATAGAGGAAAAATATTTACGAATCATCAAGGAGAGGGAGGAAGAAATGCAAGCATTGAGTAAGGAATTCGCACTGGAGAGGGAAATAATCGTCAATGCGTACGAGAGGAGATTATCCGACATGTCGCGGAAGGACGAGGAGGAAGAGAATCGAAAGGAAGAAAACGAAAAGCTCAGGACGATCGTAAAGACGCTTCAGGATCAATTGCTGCTGCTTCAAACGACGTCGTTTCGCGAAGACGGGAGCGAATCCATAAGAAACGAGTTGGTGACACTCAGGGATCAGTGTAGCCTCGTGTCGAAGTCGATGATCGAGATACAGAATAAGGGAAAGGAAGAACTCGATTCTCTGATGAAAGAGAACCTTAACCTAAAGAAAGAGATAAACGAGCTTAAGGTAAAGCTGATGAAAGACGGCGAAGGGGAGCCGAATTTTAAGCAGGACTTGCTCAAGGTAGTTAACGATCACGCGAACGTAAAGACGGAAATAATAGACATGAAGAACCAAATACAGCTCATGGACGAGACACTCAACAGAGAGAGAAAACTGCTTGAACAGTACAAGGAGAAAAACACCGGTCTGGAGCGGCAGATCTTGAAGCTCCAGCGAGACGCGAAGCAAAGCCAAAAACCGGAAAGCAGTTCGGATTCGCGGTCCGCGAAAAGGCGAGAAACTTCCAAGGAGGGCGAGCTGGCATGGACGAATCTCTACGGCATCAAGCTGGCAAGAAAAGGCCGCGAAGGTTCTGCAGTGCAGGACGAGGTCATCGGAGCCCCAACCGCGAACCAGCGAACCGACGGCGACGCAGCTCTGCAGATCGATTGCCTCTACGAGAAGTCCAGGCGAGAGATACGACAAAGGCTGGGAGCTAATCTGCGTATCGAGGAGGAAGCAAAGATGAGGCGAAACGAGCAAAACCGCGAGCTGCTGGAACTCAGGCAGCAGATAGTGCAACTCCAGAGCCGAATGGCGGACGAGAAGGCGTTGCGGTGCGCTCTGGAAAAGAAACTTTCCGAAATGGATCTTACGGCCGGGGAAAGGGAAAGGCTCGGAAAGGAAGTGAACGCTCTTCGTCGTAAGATCGAGAGGGATCTTGTCACGAGATCGGAAATGGAACTTTTAGAGCACGAAAAGGAGCTGCGGTCACAGAAGAAACTGCACGATCGGGACGAAAGCGAGAGGTTCTTCGACGCCGACTACAAAGCCAAGTGCGAGAGACTCGCGGCCGAAATGGAGAAGTCGAAGGAGATCCGGCGAAAAGTCGAAAGTGAACCGGAGTGTTTCCGGTCGGACGGTCCGGGAGAGATCCCCAGGGAACGCGAGATTTCGGAGGAGGCCAGAGCGCCGGTCTTCGCGGGGAGAAGAACGTTTCACGTGGCTTCCGGGGATCTGGAACCGGAGATCAAGACGAAGCTCAACGAAGAGCTGGAGAGGAGCATCCAGAAGCACTTAACAGGTGGGTTTGGAAATTAAATGGCGTCGGGACCACATTTCCCGTGGGAGCGGCGTTTCCCTTCGTTTTCCGACGTCGAGAGCAAGCGCCGAGACGCGTCGAATTTTGCAAGAGATTAAATCACGCGAGAAAGCAAGAAAACTGCGGATAGTTAAAGCACCTTTCGGACGACGGATTCCCGAAAGGCCATCCTCATCCTCGTGCTGCGGTCAAACGGAAAGCTTCGCCTAACAGCAACTTTTCATTGCAGATCTTTCGAAGCATCCGGATTAGAGCTCGGTCACCTCAGTGAAGTTCCTCCAGCGAAGAAGGCTCCGGCCGGGGAAGCTCCTCCGTATTTAATTTTTTTTTTTTTCCGCAATAAAGATTATTGAAGGCTCAAAAACAGGATTTCATGTTATAAGCTTCCTTTCGAAATCTGCACCGGTCCGATTTTATTTGTTTTCCCGTCCAAATAATCCTCCGAGACCCGGGCAAAATCTAAGCCGGCCCGTTGCGCCGCAGGCTCGCCCCGGTTCACCGTCGGCGTCCAAATCGAGAGTGCCGCAGGCAAAGCCTCATCCGGGCGCGTTCTCGAGAAACGTAATTTCTCTGTGCCACCGGAAGCGGAAAGCGGCTCGCTTGGAAGGCGCCTCCCGAGGAAGGAACCGATGCAGGTAGCCCGAATACGCGGTCAAAGGTGTTTCGAAACGCCCTTGCGATCCGGGTGCGGGGGCGTAAAAGAAAGAAGATAGAAAGGGGGGGAAAGGAGGGGAAGCACCGCTGCTGAAGCGATGACTAATGAGGGGCTCGGGGATGACGTCAATGGACTTTCGGGTCTTGAGCTGGAATCCCGGGAAACTCGGTCTCGGAGAGAACCCAGAAACTTCCGTCAATAAATTTTTCCCTTTTCGGAGGGGGCGGAAGATAGGGGGGAGGTTGCCTAGGAATAGTGAGTTTCCCCTTCGATGGTGGGGGGACGGGGGAGTGAGGGGAAACTCATCCCTTCCACCTCTTTTTGATTTTTTCGATTTATAAAAGGATGACGTCATTGTCGTTCGTCTCTGTCTAGCGCTCGGTTCGTTCTTTTCCCCGGATTGGAAAGCATGAATGAAGAACAAGGAGGGAATGTTAACCCCGTCGCGCTGTCTCTGTCCCTTCGGCTGCGGCCGTGCGAGCGGAGTTGGAGCTCACTCGCTCGGCGGCGAAATTCTCGTGCCACGAATTTCCGCTCGAAAAATTTTTCAATTTTTTTTCAAAAACCGCCGATTGGGCGAGAGCCGGACAAGCCGGGCTCGCTCTTGAGTGCGCCTCTTTTGGCGCAAGCTGACGAGAGAAAAGGCGATGCGCTTTTCCGGAGTTTTCCTCCGAGCGATGCCGCCCCGTAAGGGCGAGAGACGCGAACTTTTCCGAGCTGTCGGTCCCCGTCAATCGGACGAAGCGTCAGCGTTGGCTTCCTTGAGAGAGGTCGGCAGGAAATTTCCGGCGAGGGCTGCGACGGCCTTCCCGTCAGCGGTTTTCCGCAGTTAAAAGCCCCGCGGTCGTCCGATCCCTGTTTCTTCGGCTCCGGATAAAAAAAGCAAAGGCCGTCTCTCGCCTCGCATCGCACGGAGAAGGGATTATGTTTTTCGCCCTGGACTCCGTTCTCGGGCATCCCTCGGGTCGACTGGAATAAGAAGCTGTCGCTGACCGATTTCCGTCTCGATGCAACGGGGATCCCGGGGGAGAGGGAACAAATAAAGAAAAGCGTGAAAATGTCGGTATTTTATGCGGCTAACCTTTGGAACTTTACCCCCGCGCGGTTGCGGATAAATGCGTCGGGGTCTCTCAGGCGACGGCGTCCTTTCGGGAGCCAGAACCTTGCCGGGAGCGAATGTCGTTCGGCAAAATGGAAAATGCTGCTGCCGAAGGTGCATCGACGGCCCACATTCCGGTCGGTAACGTCACCGAAACGAGAAAAAAAGCAGAAGGAAATGCGAAAAGTCGTTTCCGGAAGAGCGAACCCCAATAATGACACTCCAAGGCAGCGCGACATGAATTATTCCCGACGCTGGACGTTCCACGTGGATGCACGTCCGAACGGTGAGAAATCTGCCGGTTCGGACGAAACCTCCCGGCAGGGAAGGCGAATAAATCCGAACCTGAAAATCGCAGAGAGTGCGGAAAAATCTCCTGAACCTCCTTCGCAACCTTCCGCTGCTTTTCCCCGTCGGAAAAGTCGGAGCTGAGGCTCCAACCTAAGCCGAATCGCAGCGCAGTCGGTGCAACGTTACCCCGAACGTCGAGGGGAGCACTTCGTTCCGAAAACTCCGTCGGCGATCCGGAATGCCGAGGAAAAACGGGGCAGGGCGACGACATTCCCAGGTAAGGCCTTCCCGCTAAGCTGCCGGGCCCGGAGCGGCAGGGAGGCATACCTGGAAAAAGCGGATTTTGCACCCCCGCGAAAATCCCCGTCAAAAGGAAAAAAACTTGGCTTCGTCATCGTCTGGGAAACTTTTAGCTCAGCCACTGTGAGGATAAGAGAGCGAAAGGGAAGGGGGTGGCTCCGGTTTCCACGTAGGGGTATCATCGACGCTGTCGAGGGTCGAGCCGTTCAGAGCGTGGGCGATTCGCGCGGAGGAGGGTTACTCTCGGCGCAGGACGGGACGACATAGACGCTCCAGAACAGCTCCGAAGATGGACGGCGAGACGATCGGTTCTTGCCAAAAACAAGCCGCTGAGGGCGGCCGGAACTTCGTCGTAGTGTAGTGTTGTCCCGCAGGAAAGAAGAAAATTTTTGGTAATCCGCGAAAATCTCCCGTTTCGCGTTCGCAGAACGAAGTTTACAGTGCGAAGTGAGTGTCGCCTCGAGATATTGAGTGCTCCACTTTGAGGGGAAAAGCTTCGAAATATCCGTTTCCGTTTTCCCGAGACGCCGTTGCGATAAACGCTTCTGTCGTTTTCAGAAAAAAGCAAATATTTTCATACACCTCTTTCCACATCCCCTTCGCGAGGCCCACACTTATTGATGCACCCTCTCCGTCCGCCCCGCCACGGCCACTAGACCTCCCGAGCTCGAGCAACCGCGAAACTCGCAACGGAGAAACCTGCAGGCGGCTTTACGACGACCGTAGTCCACACCCACGCCGGTGACAGTGCGAGCCGATTCCGCTGACGCTCGCGCCGGAACGGCAGAAGGACGCTTCACTTCGACGAGCGCCGTCGTCGTCCTCCTGTGCACCAGACGACGCAATATCTCTCCCGAGAGCTCTTTCGCGCGCAAGGCACAGCCATGGCATCGAATTATTACCTCGTCGTCGTTCTCATGCTGGCGTTTTACGCGAGCAGCGGCTCGCTCCTGCTTTCGCGGGAGGGCCAGGCCTGCCCGCCGGGTCGGGACGAGCATCACCTGGAGCGGCACCAGTACCGACGGTCCCGGGTGCCGAAGAGGTCCCTCGAGTTCGAGGACAAGGAGGAAATACCGAGATACGCGATGGTCGACGCGTGGTCGCAGTACGAGCCGGCTTCGGGTCCTGTAAACCCCGCTGACGTGGATAATTCGCTCTCGGCGTCGAGGCCGCAGAAGCGCTTCGTGCAGGAGCAGCGCTACGATTCGGCCGGAAACCAACTCTCTTGGAGGAAGAGGAATCAGCCGGAAGTACACGCCGGAGGAGGAACGGAGCACCACCAGCCGAAGACTCCGGCGGAGTTGCTGACTCAGAGACTGACCTCGCAGTTCGTTTTCCGCTCGCCGAGAGGCCACCGGCAGTACGACGTGCCCCAGATAGGTAAGTCCGAAAAAGTCAGTTTCGACTTGGAACCCGAGAGAGCGGGGAGCGTCGGATTTTTAAGTCGCGACGGACAATCCCCGGACGGTACCTCCCCGAGGAGTCATCCAGGTATCCCGCGGGCGAAAGGAGCCAACCTTTCCCGAGAACCTTTTTACCCTTACCCGCCCTTTGTTTTTCGCCGAGGATCGCGGACGACAGGACGGGAACTCCTGAACGGCACGCGTCCCGCGTGCTCCTTCCCCGGACCCGACAGAGAATCTGGGAATCAGTTTCTGCAGCGCCGTTAAGCGTCGGGAGATGGGGATCCGAATTTCGGAGGACCCGTCCGCAAATTGCCTTCTTCTCGAGCATTTGTGCAAGTTCAGTCGCCTTCCCTGCAGTCCCCGGGGACAGGGGCGTAATAAGAAAGGAAACGACGCGTAAACAAACAGGAAGTGACGGGAGAGGGGCGAGAGGTGCGCACCCGAGCAACGAACGGCACGCTTCTGCAATTTTCTCCCGGAATAATTTATAAACGTATTGTGTACATGTATATATAGATATTCTTCCGTGATGGTGGTCATTAAAAATATTTATGGCACACTCTGCATCGTCGCATTCGTTTAAACGTCAGCGAACGGGGTGCGAGGCTTTCTTCGTTTCCGCCGGAGCGGAGGAGATGGTTCGGGAAGCGCTTTCGGGCGTTCGCCGTCGAAGGGAACGCCGACGGGGTTGCCGAACGTGGAACCGCGTGGGGAAGCTTAAAACTTTTGGCACGGGCGAGGCCGGCACTCGGACGACGTCTGGAAGTTGGAAGTTTCTTCCTTTTTCCTGTTCCGCCGCGTCTGGAACCCCTCGGAGTAAGACCCGACCGTCCCACTTTGGCCGCCGTCGGCAACGCGATCGCGGATTCCCTCGCTCCCGTCTCTCGCAAAGGACCCGTTTTTCCTGCCGGAAGCTCCGCTTCCGGAACGGAAAGATCCGCGGCCGCCAGCAGTCGAAGCACCGGCGGCAAGGAGAGCGCGTCGGCAAACTTTTTCGTGTCCACCTGAAAAGCGGAAGGAGTTAAAATTTCCGGAAGAAATATCCCGCCGGAAAGAAACGAAGCTCCCCCGACGCCCCTCCCACTTCCTCCTGCAGGCCCCGGTGCAGTCACCTGTAGATTGTTTGCGAAGGGAGAGCAGCAGGAACTTGGGGCCGGGTGGGGGAGCGGAAGTCCGCTCTCCGTGGAAGTCGAGGTCACCTGTAGATTGTTAATGAAAACCGAGTCACGAGGTTTTCCATATTCCCCGAGCGAGGCCCCGCCCCCGACCTTCCTCTCCCCACTCCCCCTTTCGCCCTTCTCCCCTCCTCCTTTTTCGAAACTTTCCCGTTTCTGCTTTCGCCCCGGATGCCGGATTTCGCGGCGTTCCAGGCTCCCGAATTCGGAGCGGGAAGCCTCCCGAGGGATCTCGGTCGGGTCGGGACGAAAGTCGCCTTCACGTTAGAAGGGGCGGGGGTGCGGACGGCCGCCTGCCGAGCAGAAGCGTTCGGGAGAGCGCCGATCCGGAATCCCGGTCGGGCACGGGGAGGAACTTCCCCCGGGAAGGCGGGAAAAGTTCTCGGATCGCTGCGGAAGGCAAAACGGCTCGTTGCCCTGCGACATCGGATTCTCGTATTTTTATTAAAACCTTCAATTCTTTTAATTAAATGAATTAATAACGTTATTAAGGGTGGGGCACCGGAAGGTTGCGGGGAGGTTTTTGTTTCGGGAACCATTATTCACTTACCGGGATGTCCGAGGTTTTCGCGGAATAAAGGCCCGGGATATCGGGCGCTGATGCTATTGCGGCAAACCTTCGGACGTACTAAATTCGGAGGCTTCGTGACACTTCCGGAGGAAATAATGAAAGTACGGAGGCGTGGAACCGGAGCCATTTCCCAACGGCGAAGGAGTGTTAAAATTTAATGGCCTGCTTTATGACCCCGCGTCTTTTTCTGCCTTCCTTCTCTCTCTCTCGTTACCAACCTCGTCCGTTAATTATTAATCACCTCGCGAGCCCAAACCGGCGGAAGAAGTCGAGAAAAAAAAAGTCGAGAAAGGTGCGGGTGACACTTAACCAAACCGTCGGATGCGGCGGCGTGGATCTCGGAGGCAGCGAATCTCCCCTCCTCCGTTTCGTGGAAATCGACGAAAAGGAAATTCCGATTCCTTTTGCGGGCTCCTTTTCCTGAAAAAAAAAAAAAAAAAAAAGGAAAAGCGGCTTTCGTTGCTCCTTCGGAACGGTTTTTCCGTTCTGGTGGGGAGCACGAAAGGCGGACAAAGGCGGTTTCTGGAAAAAGAGCCGACAAAATTTTTCGCTTTTTCTCCGTCGCGGGAAACTTCCGCTGGAGCGTCCCGTCGGAAGCGCGCTCCTGGCGCTCGTTTCTTCCGCCTTTCGAGATTCATCCGGCGCGGGTAAGGCTCACTCCGAGATTGCCTGAACGTGGGGAAAATCCCAAAAAGAATAAAATCCCGCATTTCGCAGTCTTTCCTTAGCGGTCACCGCCGCTTCCGCGCTCTGGAATACCGGCCACGACGACGTCGCCGCATCCTCTTCCGCATGGCGAAGCCCCTTACTGCGGAAACCCCGACCGTCCCGAGGTTGGCAGTCCCGACAGGTAGCTTCAACGACCGTTTCCGCAGACGAGAGATGGAAGGGGACGAGGATTGCCGGGCACCCAATTCAGACCCAAATTGCAGTTTCCAGCCATGAAAATCTTCCATTTATTTTGATTTTCCCTTTTAATTCCGCAGCATTTGTCTGGAGGGAAAAATGTTCTTCCGGAGATTTTCGTTCTTTCTCCATTATGCGGGCGTCTTTCCTGCCGGACCGATGAATGCATCCCCGCAATCCGCAAACAGAATTTTTCCTCCGCGGGATCGAAGGGATTTCCCGTGTCGGGAACGGAACGGGATCGATCTCCAGTTCGAAACCTCCGCCACCGGAGAATCCCGGAGCGAAGTCGGGCGCTCGGCGAAAGGAACGGAAATTCGAAGCTAATCGGGAAGGACTGCCGAACCGCCTCTAAATTACATGGAACGAAACCTCCGGCTAAAGCGAAACAAAACTTGCGAATGGAAGATTTCCGTGGCAGAAAAAGCTTCGGAAAAGGCTTTCGCCTTCTAAAAATAAAACGGAAAGGTTCGAAATTGGGAGATCGGAGGCCTCGCGTGCCGGAGGCTCCCCCCCCCTCCCCCGGGGACTTTTTTCCCGGCCCCCGGGATTCAGATTTTCGCCCGAAAATCTGCGGCGGGTGCCCGCGTGCGGTGTCGCGGAGGCACTCGACGAACCTTTCGTCCGGGTTAGGTCGCCGATTCGGATAAAATACGCGGACGAGTGTCAATATTTGTTTGCCGTTAAAAGTTGAATGAAAAAGGTTGCCCACCCTGTGGAAACCTCCTCGTTCCCGCGTGGGCCGCCGCCCAGTTTCGGACCCCCCTCGGTTCGAACGCGGACAGTTTTTTAGTGTCCGCCATTAGCCGGATAAATCCCGAACTTTTATTTTCCGCCGAACAATAATCCGTCATTTCGCGAAAAGCTTTATTACATTTCATCCCCCAATTCCCAAGGGAGATAAGTCACCCCTTCGCACGCGGGAGTCCGAGCATTTTGCCGCGGGAAGCCTCGGAAGCTCGGGGTTCACGGTCAAAACGAGAGGGAAAAGGCTGCCGTGCCGAGAAACCCCGCGGAGGGAGTCCCGGAGCCTTTTCTCCCTCGGATGTCCGTAAAAGGCGGAGGGGGAGCGGGGCGGGAGCCGAGAGGATCCCGGTGAAGTGGCGCCATCTTTTCTATCGGGCAGGAATCGGGGAGGGTCGAACTCCTCCCGGGATGCCGAGTTTCATTCACATCCCGGCGATGACGTCATCGAGCTCGATTCGAAATGGGTCACAAGTCGGGAGAGAGCTCGAAAGGAATCGGAGCGGGGCGCCGCCGGGGAGGAAGCGTTCGGGATTCATTCACTTTTCCTCCTGACGGGGATTTTTGCTCGGGACTCGCCCTCGGGGAGGTTTTCTCCGCGGGATTCGACGTGGACCAGCCCTTTGCCGCACGTGCCGATCGGAAGCGGAAAGGAAAGATCGCGTTTTGCGTGGCCCATTCCGCATTTCGCCGCTGGCCTTTCTTCTGCCACGCTCGAACCACCCATTCCCGTGCCGAAATCAACTCTCTTTTAAGATGCGCGGGTCGAACTTCCCCCGCTGCACGCCCGAGACCCAGGGAAACCGATCGATTTCGTTTGTTCGCGAGGAAATGCGCGCCGCGGACGGGAAAACTTCCGGGAGGTTGTCGGGAGCACGGTCTGGCTAACTTCCGCCCCGCACGCGGTCGGAAAATCACCCCTGAAAGCCGAAAACGTTCCGTGATTTCTCCCTGGAAATGCAGAAGTGAAAATGAAATTACTGGAATGACGTCACCGGAACATTCGGATTCAGATCGACCGCTCGCTTTAGCGATCTTTTCTTCCGTCGCTCTCGGGTAAGTTCTTTCCCGAAAAGCCTTTTCGGCCTCCGGGCAATCCTCTGAAATAAGCTCTTTGAGGAGTTGCCCATTTCGCCGGGAGACGCGACGCACAATCGGAAATCCGGTCTCATCCGCGGCCCGAAAAACTTCCCCGGTCGCGGCCGGGGCCCCGGTGCGGAACCGGACTCCGGTTCCTGCTCGCGCGGCAGCGGGGCGAAAGAAGGCGAGTCGCTTCCTGGGTGCGGCCGAATCGCTCGAAACTGCCCTTTCGGGCCACGAAGCGTTCAAAGGAAAACGAAAAAAAGCAGCGTTCAAAGGAACGAAACCAAATTTAAATGTTTTTCGGAACTCACCCCCCCGGGAAAGACGTCCGGGGCCCTTTTAATTACGTCCTCGGATAAAGGCAAAGTTCGGATTTGAAAAGCGCCGAAATCTTTTTCCGCAAAAAGCTTGGCTGACACAAAGGAACGGGAAACATTTTTTGCTCGCAACCAAAGCCGCCAGAGTCCCGAAACCGAGGAAAGCTTCGACGACGGCGGCCGGAAACGCAGCGGGGAAGCGGAAAGGCAAACGCGGGTCCCTCTCCCGGGTCACGGTCCGCGGTCTCCGGCGGGGAAATCGCGCCGGGACTTCCGGGGAAACTCCGGATTTCCGGCGACGGCCTCGGAAGCGCCCCGTGATTTTTCCTCTTTGCTCCCGTCCGATCGGACGAACGAGACGATAAGAAAGATAATTGCCCATTGTTCACTTACGTAATTGAATTCCCGCGGCTTTGTTCTGTGCGAAAGCTCGAAATGAGTTTGTCGGATGCACGAAGGTGCAGTTCTTTCAGTGCCTTCGAAGCTTCCGCTTCCGCGTCCACTCCGCGCCCCGGGCGGTGGCCTTTGCCCTCCCGATCCCGTCCCGCAGAAAGCGCCCGGGAAATTTTTCCACGGGGTTCCGAATCCCACCTCGGCGCCGCCCACGAGATTTCGCCGTTTTTCGCTGCCTGCGCAATCTCCCGCCCGTCGACGCGCTGCACGGCGGAGGCCGCGAACATTAATTGCGGTCTGCAATAATGAATGGGACGAGGGCGGGGGCCCCGGGCCAGGAAACGATGCAAGCGAATCCCCCGCGAACTCCGCAAAACGGCGATCGGACGAGGTTTCGAACGTGGGGGAGGGGGTGGAATGCGGGGGTGGAAGACTTGTTGCTTCCTAAGTGTAACGGGAGCGAAGTATTTTTTACGGGCAATAAAAGCCGCGGGAGGGGAGCTCGATTTTTATTCGATTGCACCACCGAAGCACACATCAAATTATTTTACGCGAGCCATTATGGGAATTGTTGTTAACGAGCTTTTTGCTTTTTAATATTCTACATTTTAATGTACCTTTTATGCACCATCGTTTATATAAAAAATTCATCAACTCGGGCGGATTGCTGAAATTGCCCCGAGCCGAACACGGGAGCGGTGCCCGGTTTCCGACGGTCAGACATCGGGCGCCGCGTTTCTTGACTTGCACGCGGACAAGCACCGGCAGACATATAAAGGCGGGAGATTCTTCTTCGAAAACATCGAAAAGCACATAAAACTTCGAAAGTTGCGTCTGTGCCCATCGAACGTCGAAGCTTTGCTTTCGGGCAAGAGGGCGACGCGCACCGACTTGCACTGCGTGGAGACGTCGTCGAAAATCGTGTGCTTTGGGGGCGAGGAGAAAGGGGTTTCTCTCGTAGGGGGCTGCGATTCAACCATCGCGAACGAGCTGCAGACTGGACGCTGCAGCGTCCCACGGCTACCGACGTGGGTGGGGACTGGCATCCGGCACCGGCCTCGGGAGACGCCGCAGGAGGAGGTTCGTCGGGTTCGGCTTGTGCCGCGGTCGTTTTCCGGAAAAGCGAGCGAGATCGGCGGCAGATGGATTTTCCATCCATCGAGCCACCCCCGGATTCCTCGCAACAGGTGACTTCGCAGCAGCAGCGGATTATTCCTTCCTTCCGCTTCCGAAGGAGGCCGACCCTCGCTCCGTTCACCTTCCGGTCGCTCGAGGCATCGACAGTTTTTCTTTTCCCGCAAAGGGCGGATATTTTTCACCGACGTCGCCGGAAGAGACCCCCTGCGAAAACAATCCCGAAGAGTCGAAACTGCTTCTGCTGACGCCCGTTCTCCGTCAGGAGGTTTCGTCTTCTCCGCGAGGAATCGATAGCTTTGACCCAAAAGGGATGAGTGCCGGCTCGAGCACCCCCCCCGCGCCTTCGTCCGACGCTGCGGCGCCGAAGGCAGCGTGGCTCGCAAACGCCCGTCTGCTGCTCTTCTGCGAAATCACGTCGTGAGTCCCGACGCCTCCCTTTCTCACCCCCGGCATCGGGGGACTTCATTCATCCCCGGTGCATGCAACCGCCTCATTCGAAATCCGTTCGCTTTTCTTCGATCCGCGACTTAACGACCAAACTTGCTGCGCTGTTTGCATTGTGTCCGTTCGCGTATCCTCGTTATCCCGGCAGTTTTTTCCCCAATTAGGACAGTGAAATTTTGCAATTGCAAATTCGTTGCCCCGTCGCCTTCGCCCCGGGAAAAGAACATTCGCGCGCGTTTCAAAATTACGTTTTTTCCCGGCCTTTCCCTTAACTCGCTTCTCCGGTAATTTGACATTCGCGGCGGAACTCCCGAATCTTCGAGGGAAGTTAAGCAAAACTGCGGAAGGTTTCCCGGCGCCATTTGCCCGAGTTGTTCGCTGTTGCTGTCGGAGCATCGGGTACGCGGGGATCCTTCGCTCCCGGAAAAAAGAAAACTGTCTCGAATGCTGGACGGTAATTTCGTGTAGTGTGCGATTCCCATTTCCAGTTTCTGCCCCGATCGGACTCGAGAAAGCTTTTTACCAAATGCGTTTTGTTCGTTAAGTTGCATGACTGTGGGCGGGAGATCGAGCGTGAGCTTTAAGGAAAAGATTTAGCAAAGAATCGGCGCTGAAACCTAATCCCCTTGATCCCCGTCGGCTGTCGGATTGCTCCCGATATTGTGAACCTTTCTTTCGAAACTTCGGGATCCAGCACAGCTTACTAATTTGTGGCAAATTGTCGTTTTACCACGTGAAAAACGGCTCCATCGCGCGATTTTCCCGAAAATTGCTTTTTTTCCCGGGAAAATCCGACCCGGACTTCTCCGTCGGAAAGCGCTCTCAGGTCGCGTTAAGAACGAGCCGGGCTAAGGTACCTCCTTCGTTCGGCAACAGCGGAAAAGCCTGCGCCGCCCCGGAACGGAAATTCGGGGACTTTCCTGCAAGGGGCCGCCGCAAATTCGACTTCGTCGGGACGCTAAATGAAAATAACTTGTGATTTCCTCGGAATAAAGAATTTCCCTTTTTTTCCGTGTCCTCCCGTCCTTTTTTCCCATTCCATTTTTCCGTTTGCCGCCGGGTCGAAAGGTTTTTCCCGGGAGAAACGAGCCTTCTTCATCCTTTGAATCGTCGGATTCCAAAAGTTCCGGATGCAAGTCCCGTCGCAGTCGATTCCGAAGCTCGGCGAATGTGCCGACAGCGAGAAACGCGCACGACAAAAGAGGCTTCCCGCAGAACAAATTTCGACGCACGGCATCGCCCTGGGAACCTTCAATCGAGGTGAATCTTTCACGTCTAAAAAAAGAACGTGAAAAGTCCCGGGGAGAAAAACGAGTTTGCGTTCTCTGGGATCGGGAAACCCGCAGCGGTGGATGGAAGTTTTCCGTAATGACCCGCGGGACAAAGAAATAATCTGCTCTTGTCGAAGGCAAACATCGAGGGCGTTCGAAAAAGAATTTAATTCACCCACGAAGACCACACCCGAAAGGCTCACGTCTCGTTTTATCGTGGCGAAAGAATAATAGCGGAAGTCGTCGATTTCTGTGCCATTTCAAGGAGAATTAGGTCTTGCCCGGCAAAAACCTATTCACGGTGACGCCAGAGGCGTCGAATAATGACGGACCCATTTCCCGGAGGCTCTTTCATCCAAAATCTAGAAAATCTCCGGGGATAGCTCAAAAAAGCAAAATTGCCCCGCATCCGCTAGCGACAGACCTCTTGCCCCCCCCCCCCCCAATCATCGAGGTTAAATTTTCCCGTTCACGTGGACGCTCCTTTTGCCCCTCGCCTCCCCATCCACCGGTTCCCGTTTTCACCGTTGGCAACACTTGTTTCCCGGTTTCCGTTTGGACTGCTCCGAACCTAAGACCGGAGGATTCGTTTCGTCGACTTTTCGCGTGCTCTCGCGCCCCCGGGTCAAATTTGTGATGGAATTTCCCGGGTGAAGATTCGCAACCGTGAGATTTGCGGGTAGGTGGACCCGCAGGAGATCTCGAATTTTCCGCAGCGGAAATTTCAAAGGATATTTCGCCCGACGGTACCCTCGGGCTTGCAACGGTATCCGGAGCCCGCCTCTCCGTCATCCCCGCCAATCAAACATTCCTTTGGACGGCAACGTCAAATTGAATTAAATTTATATCGGGAGCGATTACCGCAAAGAAATTGCATTTTCGTGGTTAAAGGTTATAAATTTTTCCCTGGTTTGGAGGAATTTTCCCGGCGTAACTCAGCGCCGCAGCCAGGATTTCCTCTGCAGAATTCTCGGGACTCTTCAACTTCTGACATTTCCACTGTTCCACGGTTAAAAAAAGAGAAACATTTTTTTTTTGCCGCGAATTCAAAGCTGAGACGACCGAAGCATGCAGGTTTGGTCGGCTGCTGCCACGACTAGGCAAGGGCCGTTGGGAGATTAGCGCCGGAGTAATGGAACCGTTGCGTTTCGAGATGTCGGAGAAGCGGGAAAATTTTGCTTTGCGGGTCGCTCGTTTGTCGATTTCTGCAGATTTTCCGCACGTGGGAGGCAGTTTCGGCTTATCCCGGGTCAAGGGGCGGAAAAGCGGGAAGCGCCGCCCACATCGCTTTCTCATGCTGCGCCCCTGACTCCGGGCCTCGTTCCGGCGCTGCCGCCTACGTGCGGCCAGAGGAAAGCTCCTGCAGCATTTTGCACGTCCGAGTCCGTGAGACAGCCCCGATGCGAAACCGTGGAACGAAAGCACTTCTTCGACTCCGCGGATGCATCCCGAGGGACCGGAAGGAGAATCCCGAGCGAGAGGACGCACAATGAACGGCGACGAGAATTATGCTGGCGGAATCTGGTCTCATTTTCCGACGTGGTCACACGCGGGCTCGCTTTCGGGAAGCATTTCCCTTTCCATTTCCCCGTTCAGAAGCCAAATGATCCAGTTTCGAGAGTCGAAAATATCTCCGGGTGGATAAATCGGAAGCTGGAACAAAAGGAAAATTGCCGTCGCGAACGGAGGAAGTAAAAGGTGACGAGAGGAAGTTATCAAAGAAACGGAAACCAATTTCTTGGTGGTCCCCTTCTCCTTAAGGCCGTCAGCGGAAGTAGAGGAAAGTTCGCGCGAAATCCCGGGGAAATTTTAATCGAAATTCGCGGTTCCCAAGCCCGGCATGCGGCGAGCTTTAAGACTCTTCCGCCCGAAGAGGAACCGAATTTCGTACCGACGATTAAAGCAATCTTCGGCACACGCTTCGAAGTGCTGTCGGTGAACCATCAGAAACGAAGGCCTCGAAAATGATTAATAAACTCCCGTCACGATGGAAAACCTAACCTCGAAACGAACAAAAGAATTTTCCACATTAATCAATTACTCTCAATAAAAGCTCCAATTAATGCTACATTTAAGCTTTTATCCCGCTCTTCACCATTTGGAAGAAAATTATATTTTCAAATCCATTAACGCCCTTTGCCTCCATTCCTCTTAGCCCTGCATCGTGACGACCTCTTCTTCGGTGCTTTTCCCGGGATTTCGGGCTCCGGAATGGATGTGGAGCTTTGTGCGTGGCGTCGTTACGCACTTCCGCTTTTCCCGCGGAGATGGTCGCGGCCGCATCCCTTCCCCCGGGTCGGGGAATCACTTCCGTTCGGAAAAAAAAAAAAAGATGTCACTCACGCATTTGCGTCGTTCGATCGCATTTCAGAATGCCCGCAAGCAGAGGACGGCATGGACAGATTCGCTTGCCCCACTCCGGACAGAATGGGAAGATACAGATGCGTCGACGATCACGTTCTCTGCGACGGCTTCATAGACTGCCCAAACGGTGAAGACGAAGATCGGCAGGCGTGCATGTTCTACAAAACGGTAAGTGGAAGGCATCGTCTCCGGTACCGAATCTCCAGACGCAGATAACTCACGAAAATTCTCCTTTGCTCGCAGACTAAGGCTCATCTAGACGTACTGGCCGACGCCGTGCTAAGGTGGGCGAGGGGACGCTAAGGAACCTCTCCGGACCAGGCGCCGATCACCCCGAAAAGTATCATTTCATTATCCTTAACCATGGATAAAAATTAAGAATAATTATATTTAATGTCACAATTATCTACGTTGATTCTTAGGACTAACTCAAGACGAACTTCTAAATTTCTGAAAGTATCACGTTATATTTTTTAAAATAATTTACTTTTGTTTGCCGAATAGTACCAATGTCGAGGAAGGCACTTGGCCCAGCGGTGCACCTCCGAAACACGCGAGAAACCCATCCATTTGCCGCGGCAGCGGAAGATTCCGTTTGACGCGGAAATGACCGAAGATTCGGAAGCGCAGCTGCGAATGAAATTCCACGACAGCGGCCGCACCCCCGTGCTTTGCGCCACGGCCGCTTCCTCCCGTCCGGGGGAGAGGGGTTTCGCGCCAACGGGGCACAACCCCGCAGAGCGCGGCTCAGAGCCTTTTCTTAGCGGCGTCGAACCTTTCGGTCCCGACAGCGTTCGGCTCTTCCGCTGCTGCTTCCGACGGAGCTCGAACGAGATTTCGCATCCCCGAACGGCAGGATGAAGAGGGGGGAAAGGATTGGGTCATCTGCACCGTGCGAGCTTTGTATCGATGTTTTGTTCATAAATTAAACCCCCCTCCGCAGGAAAAAGGGCGGCACCGTTCCTTCCATTCTTGCTAATTTGCTTTTCATTCACGGGCCATGACGTGTAAATTTCATTCATGAAACGTGTGCATCGCTCAAAAGGTCGTAAAATGTACGGAAAGTCGCAAGTCGTTTCCCCATCCGAAGTCGTGGTCGGCCGCAGAGATGTGGCGCAAGTCTCGATTTTCCGGACGGCGAAGGCATCCCGTGGGATGACGTGGTTCCAGACAAGAGAAAGAGGAAAAGGGTCCCGCTTACTGTCTCGTTTTACAAGTAACCGATCCGCTAATTGACCGGTTGAGAATACAATTTCTGCCAAAAGCACCCGCTGCTGTCGCCGACGTTCAATCGAAAAGCTCCCCCGATTCGAACGGCAAGCCGTTGTTTGCGTAGGCCTTCGGTGTCTCGAAAACGTTGTCGGGACGCGGCTTTTCCAGCCGTTCGGAAACTGCGAGGGAACATCCGCCGTGCCACGCTGCTGTCGTCATTGTACTATTCGGCGATCCTTCTGTAAGGGATTCGAAAAAAAAAAAAAAACCGTGCGCAGATTTCGCTCCCATCTTTCAGGTATCTGCCGCGATTTCATTTTTCACTTTATATCGATGTACTTAAGGTTGTTATGTGTTAAGGTTCCCTGACTCTGGTCTCGGACGTGGCTGGAGACGGACTTGCATTACGAGGTGCAACTTCTACCTTTCGAAACTGGTATTTGAGGCCCAGAAGAAAGGGAACTTTTTTCACAGACGAAAAAAGGTTTAAACTTTAAAAAAAAATGAGAGAAAAAAATAAAAAAAAATTCATTTCTGTGATTATTTATTTTTAATATGTAGCTGCTTAGATTTTTCAAATGACGGATTAGTCTAAAAGTTAAAAAAAAAAAAAAAAAAAAAAAACAAAAAAAAAATATTTAAGCATATTTAAAAGCTTAATAAAATTGCTGATTGTTGGGGGTTTTGGCGAATTAGTTCTATCTTATTTATGTTGTAGCTTAGTACATTCGTTGATTCAGATGTCACAAAATTTTCTTCCTTTGCGAGAATATTGTTTCATTTCTCACGTATAAATAAATATATAATATATCATATGTGCGTACAAGGGGTGTATTGTTTCATCTTGAGAGGTCTTGGACTTTTCGTCGGTCGAGATGTTTTCCCGCGCCAACGGATTCCCCCTGCTTGCTGGGGTGTCCTTTTGCCTTTTCGAGTGCCCCCGTTCCCTCTCCCGACAATCCGTGATGCCTCCCTCTCGCTTCGTCGGAGGGGTGAAACCTAACCAAACATCCCGTTGCGTGCTGTTCACTCCGCAAACCCCAAACCCTCTGCGGGGCACGGGGAATCCTCGCTCCCTCGAAAGACGTTCGGGCGTCGTATTTGACGAATGCGGCAAACAGACATGCCGAGCCTTTCCTGTCCCTCACGATTTGATACTTTTCATTTGAGCACAATTATTCACATAATTTAATATTTGTTTTCGCATTTAAGCATTTGCGAATTGCAAGAGACACGAGACAATGAGCACTGTTCATCTTTTTCACATGATTGTTTCAGTTTTTTTTTAAAATTTTTACAGGTTATGATGTAAGCACTATTTATTTTTATGGCATGATTTGTAATTTATGTACATATATATAAATATTCTGTATATATATATATATATACACACACACGCATATTCACACACACGAAACTGTAAAATGAATGTTTACATCACAAATTCGCAAAAAAGTATTTTATAAAAAAATTAAGAAAATTCCGCTTATGTGGGTGTTTTTTTCGGTTTTCCGAGCCCATGCTTTACTACTGCGATTTTTAGCTGTTTAAGTGTAAATTTTTCAATTTTCCGTCCCATCGGGCTGTGACCTGTCATTCGAGATTTTGCCTTTTTTCAAGTGCCAACGATCACCGGGTCCGGAAAAGTCCTCCCCGACCGCGAAAAGGTCTTTCCGCCGGAAGGGGGGGGAGGAGGGGGGGGGGACGACGACGACCGTCGGCCGTTTCGGGGCAAAAGACTAGATTTTCCGAAAGGTTTCGTCGTCGCCGACGGAGCCCACAGCCAGCTTCCCCCGAGCTGCATCACGGTGGGCAACTCAAACTTCAGAGTGCCTTACAAAGTGCGGGTTTTTAGCGAGCTCCCCGCGGTGGACCGCGGCTCGCCCCGGAACAAGAACAAGAAACCCATTCCGGGAGTGCCGAACGTGACCCCGTGATGCGCTGCAAAATGCCCGGTGCGTCTCCTTAAGTGCTTCGCAAGGCATGAAACAGAAAATCAGGGGCCAACCGACGGAGCTTTTCGACATTGCCTGTTTCAGAGGTACAGGCAGTCCGCTAGATTAGACGAACGTTAAATGCCTGCCACTCGCACTAAGATCCTAAAGCAATAACGAGCGATGAGTCCACCAAACGGTGACGACCCAACGAAATCCGTCAATTGATATTTTAGAAGCAATAAGTTGCGGGTGCTTACGAAAATGTGATGTTATACGGTATATTGTATTGTAAAATAGTAAAAAAGTGATGTAAACAGTCAAATACATTTTCCATTGCTGACGACTGTACGAGATCAGCAAAAAGCTAAAATTACCGTTGTATCAGTGGTCGGTCGCACTAGCACAATGCATTTGCTTCTTTTGGAGCACTTTTCCTTTTTCTTTCCTCTTTTTTGATATTTTCATTTTGAGAAAAATAAAAATAAATTTAAGTTACGTAAACGTATCGATTTTTGCTGGAGGAGCGAGTTTTCCGCAGGTTTCCGGGGCACGTCCCGGACTTTTGGCACGGGACCCCGTGCTCCGCGGAAAACTCGCGCCTTTTCCCGCGAGCCGAGTTTTCGCGCTCCATCCGCACCTACGGAACATCCCGAATTCGAGCTTTCCACGGTCGCCCTTAGGACCGCGAATTGCACCACAGGTTGAATTAGCTGCACCCCGACTGCAGAGCTTCACCAAAACGCATCCCTCATTTGCACATTCTTCTGCACTGTTCATTTTCAGCGTTCAACGAGCACTCACTTTGCTAGTTTTTCGTTGTTCACGTTTCTGAATATCTTCCTCGCGTCTCTAACGGGACCGTGGCACATCCGAATGCTTGACGTGGTTTGAGGCACGAGGCGAACCTTCACGGCTGGAATGTCAATGTACCGCACGGAGAATTCCCCGTTAGAAAAACCGAGAAAACCCGGGAAAGGCGTCCGTCCGCGTATCCCATCCGGCGAAGTTAAGAGCAAGACCGCCAACCTTTCATTACCCGGTGCTTGGAAATCGATGAGAAATCCTCGGACCGCGAGATCGGAACATCGCAACAAACCCGGTTGCGGTACTTCCGAAATGCAGTTCGGGAAAGCGACAGGAGGAAGACGTCGGTTAGGTGGTCGGTGAGCCTGGACGGATGCGCGGTTGGCGGAAGTGGAGACGTGAGGTCGCCGAACCTTTCCGAGGTACGACACCGACTTGTCCGGCGTCGGAACGCTTCCCGGGTCATGTCTTCGCTTTGCTTTTTAACCTCGGAGCGTGACTGCTCCCTTGGCAGCCGAAGAAAAAAGCTGGAAAACTATTTTCCCGATTTCCCCGCGAAATTATTTACCGCATTTGACACGTCATGTACCTTACGTGATCGTCGGGAGCTGCGAGATTTCGGCCTGTAATTTGGCGGCGGTAATGAAAATTCGACATTTTCGGGAAAAATACGCCCGGCCCCCAAAAAGGCGTTCTATTTTGGTAATAATAGCATGTTCGGTGCCCCGTCTTTGATACACACGAAGTTTAAATTAAAATTGTAACGAACCAATTTGCTAGAAAACCAGGAGAGAAAGGTTGGGAACCCGAGAGGGAAATATGCGAATATTTCTCCGGAAAGGAAAGCAGTCAAAGCTCGGGTCGCACGAGTAAGCTCAAACTTTTCGTGTGACATGTAAAATTTGACAAAAATATGGAGATAAAGCGGTGAAAGATTCTGCAAGTCGCGTACCGCGACTGCCGGAAGGAACGTCGCGGGGATCCGAAATATTCTGGTGCTGCGGGGCGTCCTGCCAATCACCAGCGACAACAACGGAGCAGCAGGAACGAGGCGCTTCCGGTTCCACGTCATCGCCTTTCCAAAGGTGCCTTTTTCTCGGCCGCCCGTCTCATCCTTCGCAGGCGGACAACCTTTGCTCCGATTCCAGTTTGGAGGAAATCGACCTCAATTTCGACCCCGAACGCGTTTCCGCAAGTTAAACTGGGAATTTCGCCGAGGAAATAATTTTGCCGCAGGGGCAACGCGCGTGAGACATTTCGCTTAACGCTGTCGGAGCGCGCAAAAGTCCCAAAATCCGAGCGTGAGTTCTCCCTCGAGCTGCAGAAAAGCGGGCACTCTCCCGTTTACCACCCTCCGCCCATGCAGCCCACAGCTCCACAACTTGCTCTCGTGCACCGCTGCTTCTACGTCGGGCGGTCGACAAAATTATAATTATCTCTGACCAACCTGGTTGCCGTTTCGGGATAAAACGCGATACACAAATTACTGCAGAGGAAAACCCGTCTCCCGAAGCAGGAGTTTTGCATGAATCGCGACACACAAACCGAATTTCATTTTATCCGAACGATCGTTCGGTTTTCGCGGGGCCGCGGAGGCCGATTTACGGCCGCAAACCCGAAATCAAATTTAGAATTTTCGATCCGCTTGCCCTCGTCGTTTTTATTAATATAATTAGAATAACGAGGCGACTAAAAACGGAGGAAACCGTGCAGCCGCGAACCTCGAACCGGCTCCTGCAAAACACGTACGGCTGTAAATATTTTATGGCCGACGGCGGGGGTGCAACCGTTCGACACCCCCTACCGAGAGCCGTGGCACCAGTCCCTCGCCCACTTCTCGTTATTCGGGGCAAAATCGACTTTGCCACCACTCCGCCTCAAATTTCGATTCGGAGCCTTCCTTTCCAGTTTTGTGACTGCGTCACCGCCAAGGCACGGTAAAAAAGATGCGGAATTTTCGTATTCCCGAGGAGTTTACCTTGCCGCGAAACGCTTCCCACGACGGCTCCCGTCGCAAAGGGAGAAAAACCTCCGGGAGTCGCTTCCCTCTTTGCGAAAGCGGAAAATGAATTTGTCCACTCTCGGCAACAATGGGGAGGCTCCGCGACCCGATTTCCGAGGATTAACTCGGCTTCGGACGCCGGCGGAAACGGGCGAACGAGCCCGAGAAAGGTTTCCCGTCCGGAAGGATCCTTTGAAGCCTCCTATCTCGGAGGCTTCGTAACTTTTCAATCAATTAAAACGGCCGCATCCCTCGTGGCGTTAACTATCATCGAGCCACCCTTCACCTCGGATGCGTGACGCTCATGCCGAGGGATTAAGGGCTCGAACTCTCCCACGCCCCGCAAACAAATACATCAATAATCGATACAAAGATTTACGTGCCCCGCAATAACGGAAAGTATCGAAATCCGATCCACGATTCGATCGCTGGAATCTCCCGAAATTACCTTTGCCGCATCGCAATTTCCGGAATGCGCTTTCCGGCATTTCCCTCCGAACTGCATTCCCTTGCCGAAGTGCATCACGTTTCGCGATTCCCCGTTCGGCGGAGTTGCGGCGAACCGGAGGATCCGACGGTTCGATCGATTCCCCGGCGGGTCCGAGCCTCCCGTGCCCGCGTTTGCGAGACTTCCGCCTCCGGAAGTTCGAGCGAAGCCTTCGTCCGCGGTCGAAATCGAATGGAAGATCAACGACCTCCGTGGCCGAACCGTTGTGAGCGAAGCGCCCGGAGAAATTCCTCCAGCCAAATTTCGGGGCTCCCCCTGCAGACGGGTTCCCGGGGGTACCCGAAGCGGAAGAAACCGCTCCTGCGGGATATTTGGATTTGGGCTTTTTTCCGATTCGCAAAGCGAAAATCTTCCCGATGGATCAGATTTTCGATCGTCCGTCCTCGAAAAGCAGATGCATTTTGGAAATTCGACGAGAACGTTTTTCAGTCGAATCGCTTCCTTTTCCGTTGCACCTCGAACCGGACCGATGCAGGCCTCCCGCCGGAAACGAGCGCAGGCGGTGGGCGTTCGGAAGGCGCTCCCGGAAAATCTGACGTACCCGTCGGAGCAGGCATTTTCACCGAACGGGAAAATCTCGGCTCCATTCTTGCAATAGATAAAGGCGGCGTCAGCTATTTTGGGTAATTTGCGGAGGACTTTAGGTGAATTTTGTCGGGAAGCGAAGCCTCCTCCGTTCCGACCGCCTCCACACCCCGGGAAAATGGGATCAGCAAGGGGGATTTTCATCCTCGTCAAAAGGAATAATTTTTCCTTGGGAAAATTTTTAGATGAGGAGCGAGAATCCCCGCAAATTGATTCGGGATTCGTCGGGAGGCGCCCGAGGAAAATGCTCGGATTTTTAAAAACGGAAGATGGAATTATTTCCGGAAAGAGACGGGGGAGGCTTTGTCACTTATTCCCTATACCTTTGACATTTTTATATCTCGAATTCCGCTTTTAAATTACGATATAATTAAGATTTTTAATATCCGGGGAGAAATTTTCCTTTTTCTCGCCTCGAAACGAATTCGACGTCGAAGTTTCGGTGCCCCGGCTTTCTGCAGTCACCGACCCGGGCCCTTCACCGCTTCCGGTTTCGCGCCGCTGGCACTGCTCGAAAGGGACAGCTTGGACATCGGGAAGGAGCCGACGATGGGAGTCCCTCGGGAACGCGAGAAACAAATTTTTATTCCCGGCAGATCCACATTTAAATGCGGACCCCGAACTGCATCACGAATTCCATCCTCGTTGCATTTTCATTTCCAAAATTATTTGCGCATTTTATAATTTCACTAATTAACGCTAAATTCATTTCGAAAATTTCATTTTATCGCATTTGAATGAGCGGTTAACGAAATTAGGTTGGGTGCCAGTACACGGTGCATGACTTTGTACTTCCACCAGGCGGAGGAACGAAAAGAATCGATTCGCCTTGGGTGAAAAAAAAAAAATTAAATTTAAAATTCGGGAGGGGAGCTCCACAAAGGAAAACTGTCCCGGTCCGTCGTGGAAAAGTTGGAAATTGTGGAAAGCGGTTGTTCCTGTCGGCAAGCCGACGGAACGGGAAACGGAATGGCGGAAATGGGATTTTTCAAAATCGTAGGGACGAAATACGTTTCCCTTTCGGCCACCGCCGGCGACGCACCAGATTGAAACCTCCTTTAAATGCTGATCCCGGGATCGCACCCGAAAAGCTTTTCCGCCGCTTCCGGTAACTCAGGGAACGTCTTCGCATCGGGCCATCGCCTGCAATTTTCCGGAAAAGGTCCCGAGAGGATTTGACTCAACGGAAAACTTCTCGTTTTCCCTGCCCGGCAAAGTCGAGATCAGCGACCGACCGGAAGTGAAGAGGCGAACGCGAAAATGCAGCGTCTTCCGGACGTGCCACGTTTTCAGGGCCCCGACTTCCGAATGCTCGCTCCCCTTCCGCACTTCGGCACCTCGAGCTTGACCAGCGGAAATCGGCCGTCAGACCGGAACCGCTCGAATTCAGCGAGAGTCGATCGAGACTCGGAGTTTGCCGTCGGTTTTGGAAATTTCGCAATCGGAAATTTGCGAATTTTCTCGTCTTCGGCAAACATTCACCTAACTTGCGGCTAAATCAACACTCGTCAAAACGTTTCCCTCGTTTTACGACATTAATTCTGGATCTCTTTTTTGTGGAAAAGGAAATTTTACGGCCGAAACACTCTTCCTCTTTCCCTCCAACCCAGCCTGGATTAACTCCCGCTTCCCTGCTTTTTCATTTACACGCCACTCGTGTGCTTTTCGCCCTCCGCCACGTTTTTAACCCAAAGGCAAAGGAAAATTCCCGTTCATTATGACCCAACGCCAGTTTGGCAGGCTTGTCGGGGCTTTCGTTGAGAATCGAAATCGGTCGGAGAAAGGTTCCGGAAACGGGAAACTTCGACTGGAAAATGCAAAATCTAAGCCGGAAGTGCGGATTCGGTTACTGCGGGCCGAACTTGTGCAACGGGAAAGCGCGGCAGCTTGCGGTGCCGGATGATGTGGGAAGTTTCTCCGCCCTTCGCCCTTTTCCGAATCATCGTTCGCCGCACCCTTGCGGAATTGATTGCTCGAATGTCCGCCCCCGACATTTCCCTGTGACACAAATTGAATGTCAGTTGAAAACTGAGACAATGCCCGAAGATCCCCGGGACTGGCGAAGAAATTCGAGTTCGCCGGCGGAAGGGTCGAAAGGTGAACGCTGATCGACCGGGGTTTTTTGTGCCTTCGAATGAGATCGTCGGAAAAAAGCTCCGATCGACAGTCAAGCAACATTCAAGTCGGCTCTAATTATCCCAAAATGAGCAGGTAATAGTATTAGTGGCATAAAACTCCGAAATTTGGCTCGAAAGAATTACTTTTTAAAAATGAATTAGATAATAATCCGACGTAAATTACACGAGGACGCCATCTTGAATATTTTATCCTAGTTGAATTATTTCACGAAAGAGCGCAGCAACGTTCGGTTTTTACCGGGCATAGGTAAAATTAAACGCCCACAGATGAACTTTCATTATTGACTGAAACGAGGGGTTTGCATTTCGTCTGCTTCCACGCCGATACCAAATTTGCGCGCATAAAAATGAGCGCACCTTTAAACAAATGTATACTAAATGAAATAGTAAACCGGTGAAATGAAATCGCGAAAGGGGCGACGCTTATTTTAATGGTCAAATTTTTTGAACGGCCCAAACGGATCTCTTACCTTTCGGTGCTCACAGACGGTTGCCACGATTCCGACGATTTCGCGCATAGAGGTGATTCGCCAGCAGCTTCCGGTCAACGGGCGGAATCGTACAGGAGGCGAGTCGGGAGATTCAAGAGCTTTTGCGAATGGAAAGGAGAAATGGATTCCACTCGAGTGTCAGTCCGCAGAGCGCCGAGTCGAATGAAGTCGGCAACGTTCGACGCGATCAATTTTCTTGGCATCCCAAAATCTGAATTTGTGAGGTTCGGGAAACTTTCGGACGCAAAATCGGCTTTCGGCGTCTTGATTCTCGCTCCGCAGCGGTGAGGTAAAATCCCAAAAATCCAGCGAGCGACACCTTCCGTGACACCAAATAGCTTGCTTAACCGAAGACGAAAAAAAGCAATGAAAATAATTCAAGTGAATTTAACCTCATAAAACATGGATCGCATAAAATTTTTATAATTGCCAAATAACAACTGGAAATAATTTTAAAAATAACGCAACAGGTAAATTTAGGTCGTTAGAAATTTGATGAGGTTATTTGAAATGCATGGATTTTCTATTCACCGGACAGTGTTGCCAACATCGATAAAACGACGTTGGGAATGTCTATTGGCGAAAATGGCTCTTAAACAAGTTTTATATGAGTATATTTAAAAAAGAAATTTTTAAGTTTTACCATATTTACTCTGGCAGAACAGTATAATGCAGCCTCCCGATCCAGTATATTTATATAAAGGAGACATGGAGCCGGTCAATTGTCTGATGTATAGACGCGAAGGCGAATATCAATTTCTTTTTGCTGGCACGCTCAATGGAACCGTTCACATTTGGAATTTAAAGGCAAGTTTTTTAAATCAGTAAATCATAATTTGGTATCTTATTTTGATGCGATCGCAGTTAATTAGAGAAACATGAAATTCATGTCTTGATCGATAATTTAAAAAAAAATGAAAATATATATAAACGTAAATTGCATGGAGCTTTTTTTGTTAACTTTTATACAGACTGTGCAGAACAGAAAAAATTCATTAAAACAACTAATATTTTTTCTCCATGCTTATCAAAATTTTGCAAACTCATCTTGCGATCATCCAACAATACAAAATATCAACCAAATGTCAATGATTTGGAATACTAATTGTGTAATTAAATGGGTGAAAGGAAGAATTAAAAATAAAGCAAAAAATATTAGCTTTGTTATTTTTATTTTCATGAACAATTACATCACCTGTTATTGTAAATTACCTTGTATTTTGAATGATTTATCAATTTGTGTGAAAGATAAAAATTTTGCCTTGACTGTGGTCAAACTTATTTTTAAACTTAATTTATTTTCAGACCAACAGAGAAATTGGGAAATTTGCACCAAGCAAAGAAAGCTGCCTTTCAATACATTCGAGTTGTGAAGCAGATGAAATCATTACGCAGGACAAATTAGGAGTTTTCAGATTTTGGAAAATGAAGGATTTGAATTTTTCTTTGTTGAAAGAAATCACGACTGATTATTTTGGGTTTTGCAAGTGTGCCATTTATGAAGAATTACTTTACATTCCTGTAAAAAATGCATTTTTGGAATTAGTGTCACTAAAGGAAAAAGAAAAATTGAATTCACTTAAATTCACTCAAGATGATAAGTTAAATGAGATAATGTGCTTTAAGGTATTCAGTTTGTACGATGAAACAGTAGTCCTCATAGCTTATGAAAGTTGCTCTATAAATTTATGGAACATAAAAAGCAAAAAATTGCTGGGTGAAATTGGAACTGATGAATGTCCCATGGCTTTGGAATTTGATGCAATAAACAAGAAAGGGGTTTGTGGTTCTCCTACAGAAAAATTACTTGTGTTCACAATCAATGAGTGCTTCAAGATAGAATTCAAAAAAAATATTATTTTAAAAAATCCAGGTGTTGCTTCCCTGTCCATTAGACCTGATGGCAGGCTACTTGCTGTTGGCTCTTGGGACAGCAAATTGAGAATATACTCTATGAAAAATTTAGCGATTTTGGCAGTCTTGGATATCCACTCGTCCACTATTCAGGATGTAATATATCTAAATTGTCAGTTAGTTAATGGAAAAGAAAAATTTTATCTGGCTGCCGCTTCCAAAGATTGTAAAATATCGCTCTGGGATTTGTATAATTAAAAAAAAAATTTAGCCTTATAAACTTGTAGTTTTCTCATTACAACCTAAAACTTACATTATCTGTCATTAAAATTAAGCGTCCGACTTTAAAATTACATTTTCACGAGATTTACATTTTTTTTTTTTTCCCTCCCCGCCATTTGCCGCAAATTCTATCATCCGTGCCTGCACGCGTTATCTGCCTTTTTTTTTTTTATAGTTTTTCAGAAATGTCGGTCACCGGAGGAAAATGTAAGCACCGATGGAAATAGAAAACGTGAATAACCTACGAAATCGCGAAAACGATGTCTGAGCTGTCCTTAAATTCGAATTTTTAACTGTGGAACCGTTTCACTTTCAAAATGTGACTTTTTCAAACGCTAAACGTGCACTCTTGAATCCTGATGATTTATTTCAGTTAACCAGCTTTCCAAATAAACAATATATGTCAAAGCAATGTTGACTTGCAACTGCTACAAATTTATCTGCCGAAAAAGGAGATAATCGGAAATTAGGTAAAAGAACTTCTTTTGGATGTCGACATTTTTCGTTTCATAAATTCATCATCTCCGCTGCAAATTTCTCTCTCTTTTTAGATTTGGGATCGCGAATCCCGATTCGTCAATTTCGCCATTTAACAGGCGACCGTGGATTGAAACACGGTTAACGTGAGACATTATCAGGTCAGTTAACAAGATAAAGCTTCGGTGATTGGGTTTTCAAAACACTTGAGAGCTTGGATAAAACGCGGGCGGAGGAACATTTTTTACTTTTTCGAATCGTTCGCGCTTTTCGGGCCATAAAGTCCAGCATCTTTTCGCACTTTTCGAAAGGTTTCCGTCACGCCGGAGAGCGACCAGGATTTCCGAACGGATATGAAGCAGCTTCCGGTTCTGCGATGGATCCACTTCAACATTCGGAGGATTAACCTTTGAATCGGGCGCTCATGGCGCTCTGCGACGACCGGAAGAGGTCGAGAGTTACACATTTTCAAACGATGGAATCGCATATCAACTTGCCCGCTTTATGTTTATCGTTTTTCGGGAGCGTCTCAGGTAACAGCAACTGCAGTCCTGCCGAGCACCACAACGCATCCGATGTTAGTTTGGAGTGACGGATGCAGCCATCACCGTCCGATTTGCTCTTGAATCTAATCAAAGAGAGAAATATTGTCTTGAACATCGGTCGATTTGAGAGATGGGACGAGCACAATCTGCCAATTCCACCGTATTTTTTGCGTTTGTTGCACCAGCGTACATTTCCTGCGGTGGATGAAGCATAAATAAACAAGAAAATTTTTGAAAAATCCATAAACTTTTATTAAAGATCTCTTTTAAATTTTGTCGTCGTCGTAAAATGTCGCTCTACAACTTCTCCGTCTGCATTAAAACCAAATCTCGCTCGCTTTTAACATGTATAAAAATATATACAATGTAATGCTGCTCGCACCGGCCCGTCTGTCACGTCTTGAGGCTTTAATTCCCGGGTTTACGGGAAGCGGAACGCAGTGCTCCGCACTCTCGGACCCCGGAACCCACGGAAGACGGACCCGAAAGTGCCCGCGAAGCAACGCGCCAGGGCGGCGAACTATTTCGTTAAATGCAAGAGACGCTTCATCATCGACGGGAGCGCTTTCCGGGAGACATCGAAAGGGAATCTCGCGGACGATGGCGCCGTAGGACGGAGCCTTCAGAATGGGATAAGCAGTTTTATAATATGAAACGAAGATTAATCTGACAAAGGCAAAGCCCTTTCCTTGTGAACGGGGAACGGGGATGATTTAACTTCCGGCCGGGGTAACCTCCTTCTCGCTGTCCGACGTCCACTCGGTCGCTGTGGGTCGTCGAGCGCGTTCGGCGGAGAGGAGAGCTTCCGGAAAGGAGCGTCCGAATCCCGGCGGGCTCCCGCGGGTGCGGGAGCGTGGCGGCGGCCATCTCCGCGCGGAAAGAATCGCGTCAAAAAAATTTTTTTGTTTATGCAGGGAGAAAAGGGAAATTTGGCGCGTGCTCAAGACAGTGACAAGGAAAGGGTGGCGAATGCGACGGACGAAAGGGCGTTCCGCGGTAAAAGCAATTTATCATTTAGTAACAAAAGAGCCAAAATATCTTAAAGGCATTATTTGTCGGAATCGTTTTTTCCTTTCGAACGGTCCGATCTTTCTCTGCCGGGAGGCTTCGCAGGGCGACCGGAAAATGATTGTCGAAGCGAGGATGCGACGGACTCGGCGAGGAATCCGGGAACCGCTGGAGGGGCCGCCTCCTTCCTCCTTTGTGCGTCCCTTTGCTTCGTGGCGCGAAAGCTTCCGGTTCCTCCTCGGGAACTCGACCTCGGGCGTCAACCGACGACCGCGGAGTTGCCCTCGGCCGTGCCTCGGAAGACGTCCGGCGGCGATGAGTCGGCGTCGGGGCCGCTTCGGGGGAGCCCGTTCAAATCGGTGGCGAAATGAATGAAATTTTCGTCGTGCGCCTGTTCGCGTCATGTTTTTTTATTTATATTTTATACACATCGAGGAACATGTTAATAGTGATTTATTTGTTTTGTACATAGAACGTTTAACAACCGCGGGAAGATGGAGCAAATTGCCGGTTTCCCTCGGCATCGGGAGTCCTAAACTTGAACGGTCTTCCGCTTGGCCATCGCTTCTTCTTCCTGCGGCATGTCCGGGGCCCGCTTCCGCTTCCGCAGAGGCCTCGGGACGGAGGACGAGTTCGTTTCGCTGGATTCGACCTCCGGCGCCCGGGCTGGGGGAACCGACTCCGCTTCCGCTTCCGCTACCGCTTCCTTCCTCGTTTTCTTCGATTCCTCTTTTCCCTCTTCCTTCTCTTCGGGCTTTTTTTGTGGAAGAACCGAAATCGGAATGGGAATGGGAAGCGGTATTGGTATCGGGAGCGCGATCGGGTAGGGTACTAAAATGGTGACGGGTGGGAGGAGCGACCTGGGCGGCGGCGGGGGTGGGAAGGGCGTCGCCGAGGGAGGGGGGTTTATCA
>JAOWBB010006521.1:0-24254 GCA_028565995.1 Ricinus marginatus | reverse complement strand
CTCCCACCCCCCGATTAAAGGTAAACTATCCGACTTCTCCAGTTAGAACGTTCCCGATGTCTGCTTTTGGGGGCGGAGGATGAGAGAGGAATGGGAGGCGCGTTGGATTTTAGACTGTGCCGTGAGCATCTCTGTCGGCTATACGAGCGGGCCTGCGGGGTAGTTTTTCTCCCGACGGCAGCCGAATCAAAAAAATCGGCTGACGACCGAGGGGGACAGCGAACGGGAAAATTCCGGTTTTTCACGCCCCCAGCCGAACCCGCGCTTATGCCGCTTCCGATTCAGCAACGAACGGGATAGTAACGCGATCGGAAGGGCATATTATATTTATGTGTGTTTGATGTGGGAAAATCTCGAGGCTCGGTGAAAGAAAATTACATGATTATCAAATCCGGGGCACGGCTTCTTTCGCTGTGAAGAAAATTATTACTTAATTAACAATGGTTAAGCTGCAATTGATCGCTGTGCAAACCATCGAGTTCTGGCGTTCCGGTATACGGGCGGCGGTGTTTCATGTTCAACCCCGATCTTATGAACGTGTCCGTAAGCAATTCCCGACGCCTCGAAAAATTTCTTTTCCCTCGGACAGCCTTTTTGGCGTGCGATGCTTTGCGCGCTTCGGCGCAGGTACGCGACGCGAAAATAATCGATCGGGATTAAAAAGTTCAATGAAAGAGAAAAAAAAAAAAAAAAAAAATTGCCAGATTAATGTGGATTAACGCAGTGCATGTCGTTTGCCCATAAAACCGACTATTTGCTCTTTTGCGTGCGTTTCCGAATATATTTTGAGTGCATATTTTATGATTTGTGTAACTGATTTAACTCTCCTTTTGCGTTATCCTGGAAAATTTCGCGAGCACGGTGATTTTTTGCCTCAGGGTTGGATGTAACATCGTGTCGAGCTGCCCGAGACCCGGTTGGAGGTGCACCGGCTACGGAGCTGTTTGATTTTAAGCGGGAGAATTTTTTTTTAGTCGGCGACAGAAATATCTGCCGCAAAGGGGGGGGGGTGAGAATTAGCAAAAGCTCCGGCAGGAAAGAAGCCAGCGGGAAAAAAGAAAAAAAAAAAACGATTTCAAATTTCCCCGGCATTAACATAAATGCCACGAAGCGCACAACAAGCGGTGGAAAAAGGGAAGAGAGGAGAACCGGGTCAGAAGGAGACCTGTTGAGTCGGAAAATGCTCCATCATTCCCCTCTGCCACTGCCAGTCCTTTTCCAGCGTTGCAAAAGGAATTTTCCCGCTCCGGCGATAAAGGTTTTCCCGGCTGTCACCCGATGCCGCGATTTGTTCTTTGTCCGTTTCACCTTTTCCACGGGCTGCTCCGGAAAGCAAAGAGACGCCTCGGGTGTTCCCCGACCCCCGTCCAACGATCCAGCTTTCCGTTTAATCCCGGAGACGGCGAAAAACAGATCGCAGCTCGCAATGTCAGCCCCGGGGCGGCCTGCGGAACCTTTCGACCTGCATCCTACCTTGGGGGGGGGGGCGAAGGGCTCATTCGATGAGATGATCCGGAAGATGACGCCGCGAGGTCTTCCCCCGAAAGGAAACAGACAGGCGGAAGAGACGCAAAAAAAAAAAAAAAAAAAACTTGGAAGGGAAAAAATAAAAAGGTTCCAGTTTTTCGGAGCAAGCTTTTAAACGATAATAACTCAGGTGAAAATTTCTTTTATCCACTCATTTTTGCGACAGCAGAAAATTACGGAAGCCTTCATGAAATTAGAGCTTTAAACATGTTGAATGCGAAAGTGAAAGAATGAAAAGATGCGAGACGTCGAATATTACAAAGTCAGTTTAAGCATTATAAAAAGGATGAAATTGTTGTGCGCTTCGTTTATAAGGCCCCCCGAATCCGCTTTCGTCGCGAGCTTTTTCACGTGACGATCTTAATACCGCCTCATGATGTCCGGTTAAAGCATAAAAACCGCTCGTTTCGGTTTTAACGATTCGCATTTTGGGAAACGCTAAAAAACGTTCGCGAACGTTTAAAGGCACTGATTAAAAACGAAACTTTTAATATGAAATGCAAAAGGGCGAGAAAGCACGGTACGCCACCGAGGAGCGCGATCCTTTGGAGCTCTTTCAAAGGCTGCGCCTTCGCCCCAAAGGCATTAACCATCCCCCGTATTCGAAGGGGTAACCTCTTCATAATAAAATATCCCCCGTTCGTTACTCTGCAACCTGCTCGTGTAATATCTTCCCTTATACCGGCATCGACGAACACTTTTTCAACTCAATCGATTCCCGACATCTTAACTTCTCCCTCAGGAAAGCATCTTTTCGTAGTTTTCAGTTAATGATCTTGCTTAATTTAATAATGGAAAAGCTTTTTTCCTTTCATTTTTTTTCCTTTTCACCTCTCTCTCTCTCTCTCTCTCTCTCTCTCCGGATAATCGTGAAAGATAATTCCGCTTTTCCGCTCCCGCTTATTATACGTGAATTTTCCAGTCGGAGATATTTTCGAGATCCTTCCATTCTTCCCTCGAAACCGAAACTTTTGTTTTGTTCTCCTGCCCGGAAATTCCGTCTTTGAATTGAAGCGATGATGATTTGCACGCCGCAATTATTCATTCCATGTCAGTTTTGCGCGTGCGGGGGAGCTCGCGAACGCATTTAACCAGTCCGGCGCCCGATTTTTTTTTTGAGCTCTCGGAAAACGGCGGTGGAAAAGCTCGAAAAATCCGAATCCGTTTAATGTACAACCCCCGCGAAAAGCTCTTCTTGTGAAAGCCTTTTCCCAGTTCCGCATCTCGAGCCCCCGGAAAAGCTCTCGCCGAAATCGTTTTCCATTCCGCTCACGTCCTTCATAATAAAAATTATGCGAGAATATGTACTGTAAGTTAAAGAGGATTAAAAGAGGTTTTCCCGCGGAAAAGGATTTTCCTGGAGAATGTTTAGCTTCGGCAACTTTCGGCTTGCGAAATTTCCGAACCGCTTACAATTTTAATCAAAATCAACACACATCAAAACGGCATGCATCTAATCAAAGAGGAGAAGAGAGAGAGAGAGAAAACGAGGGAGGTTTTGATATTAGGCAAAATGTCTCGCCAGGGGTTTCAAAATCCCGGAGAGCTTCCATGCGACGCGCCATTCTTCCATCCAAGTTGACTTAAATTAAAGGTAAAACAGTTAATTTCATCGGGTTGGGATCTGGAAAGGAGAAATCCCGAAAAAGAGAAAGATTAATCTACTTTCAATGGCATTTGCATCAATTCGTATACGTGAAAAGCGGAAGGGACCGTGATTCGGCAGCCTGGGAACGCGGTATCCGGCAGGAATTCGGGCACATATAAAGGATCTCTTTAACAGAGAATCGCATTTCCGGATAAGAAGCTCCGAATTCGTGCCACGCTGCAGTTGTCGTCGACATGGGAAATCACCGTACGAACGAACATGTATTCAATACCATAAGAATTATCTATCTAATGGGCATCCCGAGAATTGCGAGCTTCGCTTCTGTATCTGCGACTCTGCTTTTTCGGAATATAAATGTTACATTTAAAGGCAGAAGCAGATTTAGATACTGCGACGGATATTTTAATGCGATGGTATTATTGAAATTCTGATTGAAAACGAAATTCAGTTTCTGACGTTAAGGTATCAGAGAACAAACTTTTCCGCTGCGGGAGAACTTACGAGAATGATATTTTCTTTTTTTTTTTTTTTTTTTTATAGTTAACAGGTTATGAATCTTTGAGAAGTTTTGCCTCATCATCATTTGCAACTTTTTTTTTTTTATTTTTATTTTTGATGTGCAGCGTTCAGCTCCGGAGAAATGTTAGAATTTCGGTCAAATGTTTCGCCTCGCGGCGAACTCGGTTGAAAACGGCGAACAGGAGCATGGAAAAAGTCGACCGAGAAGTGCAAATGCGAAAAGCGAGGAAAGCTCTATTGTTGTGTTCGAAGGTGCGGTCGGAGTTTCCATGAATAAAGCTCCTGCCGCAGAAGACTCATTCTAACTCCCTCTCGGAAAGAGAGGAAGAAAGACCAGAATAAGGAACCGGCAACTTTCAAACTAACAAATGGATGTTTACCTTCTATTCGGGAAACGAAGTGGCAGCAGAATTGTTGTTATAGGGGTTCCGCTGGGGCGACGGAGGATGAAATCCTTTTGTTTCCGGTTAGTACACTCCAACGGAGTCCTTCCACCGCCAGGCGAACCCTTAATCGAAACTCCGGGAGATTCCCCGTGTCCCACTCATTTAATTCATTTTCATTGAGCTTACCGGGGGGGGGAGGTTGCTTCGGGATGGCTTCGAAGGTACCACCGGGAGGCTTTGGAAGAAAGATGTGCTCAAGATTCACAAATCCCTAGCGCGTGGTTAAATTCTAAAATATACAAAGCACAGAATGAACTTTCCTCATTTACACTTTGGTTTTGAATTATTCTGCAGCAGCTGGTGCTGCTGATACAGAAAAAAAAAAATTTTCCCTTTTCCCTGGGAAAAGTTTTCCCCTCAACTGCAGTATCATTTACCTTTGCAGAATTTTCAGCAAAAGCGAACGCTTAATTTATGGGGCTGAAATATACCAGAAATGGAGAAAATTAAAAAAAATCTGACCCGATCCACATTGGTGGCGTAGAAGTGCGTTTACGAAACTGGAGTAACACATCATTTGCATTGATAATTGAGAGACAATATTAATTATTAAGCGGTTATATACTCCAGTATAGTGCGGTTTACGGGAGGATGCAGAAAAAATACCTGGGTTTTGTTCACGGCGACAGATTAACAGGGATGCTGATGTTGAAATAAGATAGTCACGATTTCTCATGCAAAAATGAAGTTAAAAATAAAATTTAAGCACGCCGAATGTAAAGTTTCAGCACTCGAGGACCCCGGGCTCCGTGTCATTAATCTTTTTTTTTTTTTTTCCGCGAGCTATTAGTCGGCAGTCCTCGCTGCGAATAAAAAGGCAGAAATAATGATAAAAGGAAAGTGGGGCCGAAGAAAAGCGTGGAGGGATGCAGGGGGATGAAGAGAGAAATGGAAAGGGATGAAGGAGAATCCGATGAAAAATAAAGCAATTCAATCTTTTCCAATAATTTTATTTCCATTAATTTTCCGGAGAAGTTGCTGGAAGTCCAGAAAGTGAGGCGGGGATGCTCGAGGGAGGGAAGAGAGTGGAAAAGGTCCGGAGAGAAATATCAAAATCAATTGAAAACCATCTGCCATGTTCCTACAGGAAGAGGGAAGGGGATGAACGAATGTCGGGGGAGAATTCCTTCCAGAACCCCAACCCTACCCCCCCCACTCTTCAGCATCCCCCTCGCGAAGGTCACACTTTGTTTACGTATCCACTCGAATAATTTCCCAGCGGTGCCTTAACTTCTTTGAATATCGCCCCCCGTTTGATCGTTTTGTACTTTATTGAAAAAGGGTCGAGAAAGGCGACAAGCAAGTATCCTAATGATGGTATTAAGATGTCTTGGGATATGCAAAGAGTAATTTTAAGCCCCCGTGTATAGGGGATGAAGAAATGAAATTGGAATCCTTTACCGACTGTAGCTTCCTCGTGGCCGGCATCGAACGCGAATCTGCTCTACGCATCTGCATTATCTGAAATTCCGTTCGTGCAGAATGAAAAGGATTTGCTTTTTCGATGATTTTAAGATCGTTCCAGAGCAGAGATCGCAGCGTTGGGCCCGCTTTCGAGTTCCTTTGTCGAAATTCGAAAGGGAAAATTGAAAATCTTTCTCGCTATTTCGTCCTCATCGCTGAATCAAGGCACCGTTTTAATTAAGAAAATTAATTATTCCATACGTGTCAGATGAAGAGGAAATGCGACAAGGCGTATCTGCCGTCCTGCACACTCCGGGAATGTGATTTAAACCTCTCCCTCCGCGGAAATTCGGGAACTTTTCCTGCGGCCGCATCAACTGTCGGGAAGAAAAATTAATCGATGGAATCGGATCAACTGCTGACTGATTTCAAACCAAATTATTTGGCAATTTTCAAAGGTAATTATTACGGGATCCGAAGGAGCGTCTGCTCTAATGGACTTCTAAATTGACTGCGGGGCCTCGCCGCATTGAGCCTTTCCAGTCTTGTTAAAAGTTTCGAGGATTCTGACGATGTATGAACATGCCTGCACGCCTATCGTACGATATAAACCGGCAGAGGGAAACCCCTGATCTTTTCCTAATTTACAATTTTGGTGCAGAACGGTTTTTAACTAAACTTTGAACAGATGGGAATTTGAGTTGCGGCGAAATGTCTGATCTGTCGGGTCCGCACAAGGAATGAGAAGCGAAAAGCCGACAGATTCCGGAAATGTATGCAAAAATGTAAGTGATGCCCTCGCATCCATTCTCTGCATAATGTCCGGACAAAATCGCAGTGACTCTTTTCCGATTTGCCGCTCGTTCGGACGTCGTTCGTCCGTTCGCCCTACCGTTGGGGGAGGGGGTGGATATTCCTCCAGAAACGGAAAAAACCCTTCGCGCCTTAAACGCAGCATGGCACTCTCCGTTCATAATTCAGGAGTTTTCTCTAATTGCCCCGTGTCGTTTTTCGAATTTTCGAGCGAAGGCAAAATGACCGGAAGGATAAGAGCAGAGGGTAAGTGCTAAGGTGAAATCTAAACCTTTCCAGCAGGCAAGATCGTGCACGAGTCATCAAACATCTCGCTGCCGGTTTTGGAAATGATTTCAACATCGTTTTGGTGCCTCATAGCCGGTCTCTGAGCATTCGCGGCTGCAGCGCTGGGCGATTTGGGCAAAATTTCGGGCGCATAATTCCGTTTTCGACGTTCCGAAATCGGAGAGTGCCCGGTCGGTCCGAGATCGAATTACCTCGGCAACGATCTTGGACAAGCCTTCCAGTCTTCCGCAATGCGGCGGTTAGGTTTGACCTCCCCATGATTCCGTACCTGAATCCAAAATCACGTCCATCGACCGGAAAATCGGAAAAGCCTGTCGTTTTAACGTTTATTCCGCCATTTACGATAGTTAAGTATTTTCTTCATTTTTATCCAGGATCTTCCAGGCGGTGAAAAAAAGCAAAAAAAATAAATGAAGCCAGCTTAACGAGAGCTCGCGGAAGCAAAAAATGTCTAATTAGTTATTTTAAATAATTTTTTTTTTTGCTTAATTTCGGCCATAAATTACTATACAAGATGGAAAATTGCAGAAAAATGCCAAATTTATTTGTTTAATAATTTCCGAGTTAAATTTCATATTCCTGCTTTTTTCCGAGTGGAACATCTCGTTCTGTCAGACATTCCCTGTCACATTCCACAAGTGGATTAGTAATATATTAACCTTCGTCTATATTTTTAAGTGTCCTGTACAATTTTACACATCGCGCCGGCTATACGGGAAGTTTTGGTCACCTGGAAGTGGGAACCATAAATAAATATACGTTAAGTAAAGTGATTACAACAATTAGACAACACTTAAACTAAGATTTGAGAAAAATCTTTATGAAACGGTGCATGTGGAAAATTCAAATTCCAGGTCCAGCACGATGGGGGACCATCTGAAGAAGGTAAAGGTGAGAGGATATGTCGGAGAGACCCAAAACGAAAAACGAAAACGACCCCGTTTGAGCATCACGATGAGAGGAAGTATTAACATTGGAAATCAGGAAAATGATACTACGGCTAAAGAAGCCGTCAAGGAGTAAACTATATAAATTATGCACATTAATAAGATCGTGACGGATGAATGCGGCGACGGCACGGGGAGAGAGAACAGGCAGGACGAAACCTGAAGACAGAATGGAAAAGGCGCGGAAAAAAAAAAAAAGTAAGGCGGAATTATATTTATTAATTTCGGACCGAGAAGCTGATGTTCGAAATTAGCTGTGTCAATAATAACAAAGGTGGAAATCCGTCAACAGGTTGGTGATTTTAAGTCAGGTTTTGCTGCAGCTCATCCCTGACGGCCCAATGGTAAAACCAGCTCCCAATTCGAGAAGGCGGCAAATGAAGGATGAAATTTTCCGTCCCGCTCCTTCCACCCATCGCAGCCTTAGAACTTTGCCGTTTCGCACCGGAAAAGCCCTCAGAAAGATGGCTCCGTTCGGGGACGTACCTTCGAGATGGGCGTTTAAGGCGTAATTCCAAGTGCCACACGCACAACCAACTGCGGTTCATGATAAATAACAGCGAATTTATCAGGGTAAAAATATGCGCGCGAATAAATCCAGTGATAAAAGTTGAAACGAGCACTTAACGCCCTTTTTTTCTGGTTAATTAATTACTCCATCATAGCGATATAAATATAAAAGGCGAAACCATCCGTCTGCAGCAGTTGCAAAATGCCGAGAATTAGATGAAAAATATTAAAGACAAGAAATATCACGGGAGAAATTAAAGAAGAGAATATAAAATGCAGAATGAGTGCCGTGCACCCCCCACCCCCCGGGGGGGGAGGCAAAAGAAATGTGGAAAAAGAGCAAAAGCAGAAATTTACCCATCCAACTTCACCTTTAATTAGATCTCAAGTAGGTGCCTATTAGAGATGCTGCGGAGTTAAAGGTTTAAATTGGAAAGTGATTAATACCCGAGCGGCGAGGATTAAAACGTTTCCCCGGGTCCTAATGCCCAAGATGGAAAAACCATTTCCGGGAGAGTATCGGAAGTTAGTGAAGGCAAAAGGACTGGAGCGCCGATGCCGAGCGTCCGACAGGAGCAGGTTCCGGGGTGCGAGCTCCCGTCGGTGCGGAGTCGCAAGTGCTTTCAAGCGGTCCTGCGGGGCCGGACGGGAAATGCGGGGCCCGCAGTCGGCGGTTCGTCCCTCACATCGGGATTACCGGGACGGGTCATCACGGCAAACCTTTCCGAGGCACAATAATCCGTGCGGCACCCCTGCCGGTTGATTAACACAGTCGACGGGGAAAAAAGCTTCGAAATGGAAATTAAACGCTTCGAATTCGAATCGAAAAAAGAGGCTCGCAGCTTATAAGCTAAGCGTTTATCCCATGCGGCCGGGCATTTCCTCCATTTTATCTAGTTAATGACTAAAAATATGTACGTGCAATGAGACCGAGGAACGATGAAAATGCGGTGGGGGTTGGTGGGGGATGTGAAAATAAAGAGGGAGGGTGACATAAAACTTCATGTCCTCCATTTTAATGTGAGAAAAGCGCATGGTAAATTAGTATCCCTTACAAGACTTTATTTCCGAGCTCGTATATAAATACAATTAGGTATTTTTCGTCTGAGTCCCCTTTTTGTCTTCTGCTGCTATAACTCGTTTGAAAATTAAATGGGGAAAATTTATTATTTTATTATTATTATTATTTTTTTGTTTTTTAAATTTATTTATATAGCACTAAATTATTACTTATTTTCATCTCTCTGTAAAAATCCAGACGCTGCGGAATTTATAATAATCCGCAGGTTTTGGTAAATTTGAAACTTGATGTTTTTCCATATGTGGTAGGTTTATTTCCGGTTTGAACGGATACGATTACGTTCGATTCCCTAACCTTAGGCTATCGTGGTCAGTTGTGTACATTCGGGAAAATGGGGTCGAACCTTTTGGGTATTAATCAACATCAGGAGATGAAAACTTTGTTAATTTACCGGGGGGGGGGGGGAGTGAATCTTTTCCTTCTTTCCGGCCCTTTTCTGGGCCCTGCTTTTCCAACTTCTCAAGTAAACAGATTAGCGCCGGGGTCCGGGAGAAGAATAAAAAAAAAAAAAAAAAGTTTTCAGTTTCAATAATGGATTAATAAGAAAGGAATTCGGAAGCGTGATTTTTCCCTATCCGGAGCGTATCGTCTCCTTCCACGTTTTGCGGCACCGGAAATCCTTTCGGGAAAAATTTCCACGATACGCGGAATTCGCCACTTTTCCGAGGTTGATTCGATTTCCCCTCGCTCTCCCGCTCAAGGAGCCAAAAGTTTGGAGGTGACTTTCCGGTCAGAACGGGCGCCGTCGACGTTCACCGGTATGAAGACGAAACCGGAAGCTGCGGCACTGAGCGCTTCCGGAATTAATTGACTTTCGCTCAAGAAATAAGGAATAACGAAAGCGGAAGGCTTTTCACGGGGCCGGAACGGCGGCACCTGACGGCTTTCTAAAAGCCTATTACCACGGTTGATTTCCCGTCTTCGAGAATTACGGCATCAGGAATGCGATCGACAGGAATACCCATTCGAAAACATTTCTTGCAACAGCACGATCGTTTTTCCGGGACCGCTCGAGCCGAATCGCGGTCCGAATGATTAAATGCTCCGCTTTTCCCGCCTCGGCAATTATTTTCGGTCATCGACAGATCTCCGGTGCAAGGGGCAAAACTCTGTTAATCGCGGGGTTTTACGTTGTTTTTCCCTCCGTTTTCCGGATGATATGCTCTCCCGGGTTTGCAGGAAAACCTGAATCGGGAAAAATTATAAAGGAAGCAGTTGCTCAGCCGGAGACGAACGTGAACCAGACTTTCCACGATGCGGGGATGCGCTGACTCTACAAATCCCTTGTTCGTCATCCCCATATACCCAGGTAGTGGTAGCGAAGCCGGGGAAAAGTTTTCGCAAAATTTTAATGGCTTAAATGCTTCTCGTTCTCTCGCATTTCCCAATACCTGACTCCGGTCGGTTGGATTTTCGCACTGCTTTAGTTATATCGGCAAACCATTGGAATAATAAGTTATTTAATAACCCGGTGCTTCGTTTGCTTTACCCTTAAGACATTTTTTCGGCGCACGCATGCTTCCGGAAGGAAATTTATTTTCCCGAACGGTCTACCTCCTGGATAATTTTTCTCGATTCCCTGCTGGAGCTCATCCAGAGTCCTGATCCTCCGGATTGCCTCATCTGCGAGAATGATTTTAATGCGTCTCCGACGTGTCCTCTCGCACGGTTTTTCATCCCATTTGCGCGTCAATAAAATATTTCGCGAATTGAAATCTCCAGCGAAAACTCCGTCAGCGAGGAATTAAATGAAAAATATTTTTTTTTTCTTCCCCCCGCCCTCCCCCCCCGAACGAAACCAATCCCGGGCATCAAATTCGTGTATTGAGTTGCTCGGGGGCAACATCAAAGAACTTATCCTGCTGCGCAGAGTTTTGCCGGACAACCCTTGCGGTTTAACCGGATTCATTTGAGAAGATTTCGATTTGCGAAGCTCGCTTAATCTAAAACCCGGAAATAAAAGGCAGAGTGGAAAACATTTTCGAATCGTTTCTGCCAACTGTCCCGGAAAAAATTTCTTTCTTGCAGGAACGAATATCGGAAATCGCTCCGGGGATTTTTCCATCGGGTCGGAAGATTTTCGATTCGCGCAAAAGTCAGATTGGATTCCCGGATTTTTCCATTCCCTGCCCGGGATCTCCAGATCCTTGATCTGAATTTAATCACTTCCGTCTTATTTAACAACTATCATCGCATCGCGAAATATATCATACCTTCACGAGCGAATAATTAAAAAACTTTAAGGGTAAGTTTCGTCGAGATCGCTCGTTCCGGGGGTGGCATCTGCGGCATTTGCCTTGGATAATAATAAATCGAAACAGATAAAAGCGAAAAAAAAAGAAAAAAATTTACGCATTTATGCTTATTGCATTTATACATTTATATTTCTGAATGCAGGCTCATAAATTCAGAATCGATTATGTTATAAATGACATAATAACCGATATTCCAAGCCGATCTTTAAAGGATCTAATATCCCAATGCGTTTACGTTATAACAGAGTTTATATTATTTAATAAAGTGCCTCGTAACACGGAGCTTTTTGAATGTTCCCCGCTGCAATCTCAAATTTTTACTCTGTATCCAAGGTTGGTTATCTCATAACCGTATAATTGACTAAATTTCCCAGAGGCTTCATCGTGAAAGCAGTAAATATTTGAAGGTGGTGTGTGTCAATGATAAAAAGGTGGTCCTGAGTGAGGTGCTTTCCACGGCCCCACGGTGGAAAAACCCTTACCGAAACCTTTTAGCAGTTTAACTAAGCTTAAATACCAACGGGCGATGCAACGATAAGGTGACAACTGCGGGTCTCCACGTATTTTTGGCGGAATATTTTGGGATTTCGGCGGTTTTTTACGCTACAGACAATCCGAATCTTCCGTCTTTATGGGCGGAATCGAAAATTTTCTTTCCCGGCTTGGGAACCCGATCGCCCTTAACACCCGGTTCCCGTGTGGTCTCCGGGCGATCTGTGAACGGTTCGGCTTAAGAAAGCTCTCAGACCCCCGCGGCGGTATGTCGACATAAAAATTTTCACGGGCAAATGCAAAACACCGACAATTTGAGACTTAATTTTGCAAAGGAAAAAAGTTCACGAATTATGACAATAAAGCTGTGGGATGAATCCGAAGAATGAAAAACAGTATTATGAAATGTTCAACGCGTTTGGAATAGAAAAACTGATGACAATGTCATGTTAATCAGCTCCCTAATGAAAATCTCCTTATATATTTTGCGATATGAATTTACGGTATAACAATGCGAAGCGAATTAGAAATCCATATATTGAAAATATAAATTATATATAATACGACGTCAAAGCCAGGTAGAAAATAATATTTGACAAATTCGCAAAAGTTGATTTAAAAAATTTTAAAACGTAAAATCGCCTTTTAAACTGTTACTCTATTATATCACCGCTGCTGTAACACGCTACGAACAATAATACATGCCTTTATAATAGGTAAACATATAGATAAGTGAACGCTGGGATTTATTACTCTACCATAATAAAGCGACGATAGTGTACTATTACTAAACAAAATAACAATAATATAAGCTTATATAGTCAAGGGATCTAATTTTTCAAACAAAGTAGCCAAGTTTAATTAATAATACACAAAACGTAGTTATATTTATCTAAGCGGATAGATATAAAACGAGGTAATATTAGACTTTAAAAATTATATTATATAAGTTATGTCTGTGTTGTTGGATCTGCGCTATCTGAAAAATATATAGTTTGTCTCATATAATTTAACGGCATCTGAAATCCTAAAATTGGAGTACGTTAAGAATTTAAGCCGCGGGCCACGATAAAATAAGTTCAGATCCAGAAAAGCGGAATTATTCAGGATCATGGCGGCTTTCCCATAAAATCAGATTTAGATTGCAATAGGTTAGAAGAAGATATTCGAATTTGCACGTCGCCTTATTCGAGTGAACTTGGCTTTCCCGCACGCCTTGGGACATGGAACCGGCCGAAAACGGGAAAACCCCCGAGAAACGATTTCCTCGGGCCCGACCCGGGGACATTTTTCAATATCGGCGTAAGGGCGTTTGGAAAGCGCGAAATTTCTTTTTTTCCTCCCTAGCTGCGCGTCCAAAAACCCCCGCGTGCGGAAAGCGATTTTCCCCCGGGACGAGAATTAATCCGGAATAAGGACGTTTGAACCTTCGGGGGCCGATTGATGGATTTTCTCTTTGCGGAACCTTTCGCTGCCCGCGATAAAACTGCGGAAATCCCCCGGCGAACGCCTTCTTTCGCATACATCTTCGCCATGTAATATCGGCCGTAATTAATCTAATCTAAAGTCTAACTTTGACTCAACTTCGGCCATCGCCTGCTTTAATTTTCCAATAACAAAGCTGATTAGAGCTCGTTATTTCGGTTCTATAAATTTGCACGTTGTTTCAGAACTTTGCACTGCACTAATTATCTCTTTTAATGTGATTTTCTTTTTTTTTCGGACCGAAAATTTTTTTTTTTTTTTTTTTGTTTTTGCCCCGAACTTCGCATACAGTTTTGCTGCGGGAAATTTCGATTGAGTCAGCGCCGACCGCTGCAGTTCCCGCAATCATCCCACATTCGTTCATTTAAATAACGCGGTATTATATGCCGCGCGTGTGCGTGGTGCACGTATATGCGTCGCACGTGGTCGTAATTGTGAAAGCCGTCCCTTTTCTGTAGCGTGTGCCGCGTGACGTCATACCGAATTATTACCGGCTTCCGCCGAAAAAGCTGCCGCCGATCAACGGGCAAAAGGGAATTCCGCGGTCGTGGCGGCATCGTCGGAGGGTAATGAAGCCACGTCATTTTGCGGCGGGATTCCCGCAGAATCGATTTTTTTTTTAAAAAAAAAAAAAATCATTTTCCAACGGACATTTGCCGTGGCAGGAGTCGGGATGCTGCTCGGGGAATCTGCCCCCGGCCGTTTATTTTCCACGGTTGACGTGCGAGTAACAGGTGGTCTTTTCAAGGTGGAAAAACTGGTTAAAAGCCAGCAGAGGAACCTGCTGGCAATCCGAAAGGGAAAATCCTTTTCCGCATCGTTTCGACCAGTAATTTCCGGCTGGCCGGTGCCGCAGCAAAGATTGCGCGATTGGGATGCCATGAAGAAAAAAAAAAAAAAAAAATAGTTTTTCATTATCGTGCTCCAACGGAAAAGAGAAAATTCCACGTTCGGCGCCCGTGAAAGGATTCCAAATTTAAGACCGGAAAAAAAAATTCGTACCTGAACCTAGGCCGATCGGAGTTCGAAACGGAATAAGTAAACTCGAATTTCGGGAAGGTTGGAGTGTGGTTTGACAGCTTGAGTATGCAGATGAGTATTTGAAGTACCTTCGAACAGCATCAAATGCATTAGCATTCGGTATAGGTATATATTCGTACGGTATATACGTTTAAAAAAGAAAAATAAGAATCAACAGATTCCTCTCCTGGCAATAACGAAGGTTTTTTTTTTCCTTTTATATATATATATATATATATTTCATCTGAAATTGAACTTTCTCCATAATTCTAGTTTGTCTCACGTCCGGATTGAGTTATGGAGGCAATGAGATCAATACATCCTTGTTTATTAACACAAGTTTTTCCCGCGTTCCTTCCATTTTTCCAGTTTCGAACGGGTAATATATATTGGCTTTCATAAACAGGGAATTTCAATTTTCTGCAAATGAATTTTTATGCACTTCTTCATCCGGATGTTGAAGGCAACCTTTCGAACCGTTCCCCTTTCCTCTCCCAGGGGGCTCGGTTTCATCCGGCATTATCGCCCGGACGCCAATCAAAATCCGTTCGCCAAAGTTGGCTGCCCGTCCGAATATATTTTCCTTTCATTAAATCCTCATGTAAATTCAAATGGTGTGTGATTGATGGGTTAAACGAGAAAATCCGGGGTTTTGGGGCAAATCCGACGCTGCCTTCGTTCTTCGGCACCCGCCGCTTTTCCCGCGGGACATTCGCCATTCTACATACAGCTGCGGCTGACATATCGCTTCTGAACAGACATTGTTTTAACTCTGTTAAATCCTTTCCTTTACCTTATTTTATTATTTCTCGTTTTTTTTCCCTCCGTTTATCTTTCGATGCTGCATCCTCCGTTCGGATTCTTTTTGTCCGATGTATGTAATCCTCCCTTATTTATTTACTGTAATCGTAAAAAGATTTATTCTTTATTGCTGTTTCCCGATTTAATCTGATTTCGGAATTTAAAAAAAAAAAAAAATCTCGTGATTTGCACAGGAAAATCGCATAAAAACGGAAGAGAAGCTCCAGAAAGCTGGAGAAGCCTAATCCGTGCCGTTAGATCAAATTATCTAGCTAAATCCCGTGTAAACTACAAGCTATTTTGGATCTAAGTGGGTCGTTAAAATTACGACACCCGTAACCTTTGAGAATGCAACTCTAGGTAAATTTTGAATAATTTGGATAGTAGTTAAGCCAGTTAATCCGATGCTTGGTAATTTCACCAGTGAAAAGTCCGCTGTAACCAAATTGTCCAATTTTACATAAACTGGGATTTACCCTCGTGCAGTTTTAAACTTCCGAATGTTTCGTCCATTATTTAACTGCTTATCCGAAAATATCGAATGCAACCCGTGAGACCCAAACGACAATTGTATAATAGATGCCGAATTTTAAGGAGGGCATTTTGCATGGGTAAAGCTGTTGCAGGCACCGACGAGACGCCTCTGTCGAAAATTGGAATTTTCTCCAGGAGGCATCAAGAGAAATGATCCGACGTTGAGGGCGCCAAAAATTTTTCCAGCCGGGCCTCGACGTGTCCCCGCATCTTTTGTACACGTTCGGCCGTCTGCTAATTCAGCAAATTTTTGTTGGAAGCTCCTTTTCCATCCCCTCCGTAATGTAATCGTTTTAGTGGATTGTCACGTTTTCCGGGCTTTGCAAAAGATTTCCATTTTTTTTTTTTTTTACCCCGTTTCACCGAAGACCGGAGGGAAACATTTTTCCGCACCCTGTGGGACTTGGGGGGGAGGTGGTGGGAAAACCCACTCGATTTAGCGCCGACAAATACAAATTGACCGGGTAACGATTTCCGCCATCTTAAGAGTGCCTACCTAACCTTTCCGTTCCAACCGGGGAAATTAAAAATTCAAATGGACTAATTGCGGGCAACGGTTGGCATCTCCGAAAAAGAAAAGGAAATGGAAAAGGGGGAAAAAAAAAAAAGTCGCACCGTTTCCTCTGACTCTCAATTCTTTCGCAGGATGCGTCCGGCGGTTGACTCTGCAGCCGACAGCGGCGCGGCCTCCGTCGTCCACCCGCTTTTTTCCGGAAACAACGCATTTCATGAGATCCGTTCCACCTGCTCCGTATCCGGTCTATCGAGACCGGGAAATAATTCACTTTCTTGCCTCCCTGCCTAAAGATGCTTTTTCAGAAAAAAAAAAAAATAAAATAAAGAGAGATCCTCAAAGAAAAAAAATAAAAGGAAAAAAAATTTATTGCTTCTCCTTTGGTCTTCCATTCCAGGTCTGATCCTTTCCGCTTTCCACCGCCACCTAGGATAATGACGAAATTTTCAACTTATCAGTTCCGTGACGCGATCCCTCAGCGTCTGAACCTTACAATTTGTCAGCCGTCCGACCTGCGAAAGACCGTAACGCTTGGACGTTCGCGCACGCAAGAGCAAAAGCAACATCGGAAACCTGTTAAGCGTTCGAATTTAATCTCAAGTCTCCGTGTCTTAGGCGAAACGGACAAATAATGCAACAGGATAGTTTTCTTTTTGCCCCATAAGCAACGTGCGGGACGGCTCGTTCAACCTGCAAACTCGTACGGGAGGATCAAAAACGGTCCCTCGCAGCGATAGACCGGGAGTGCTTTAATGGAAGCGGAAGAGAAAGAAAAATTTTTCCTCCAACATGAAGCAAGGGTGAAAAAATAAATAGGAAAGTAACACCGTAAAAAGAAGTATTAAACAAATGGGATGGAGCGGGAGTTTTTCCGGGGCGATGGGGAAGGTTTGCAGAATAAAAAAAGCTCAATTTGAATTTGAATTAAGTCAGCAAAGCAGAAAATGTGGCGCGTTTGATTCGGGGCCTCGGGGAAAGATCCGCGTCCGGGGTGGATTTAAACGCTCCTCCGAGTAAGGATAAACTTCGTCTGGCGGGAGAGGGGATGCATCCATCGAAGACAAAAAGAAAAAAGCGCCGGGAGGCTGGAAAAATAAGGCAAAACCTTTAACGGTTCCGATGAGGATGCTGAATCGAAGGCGGATGCTGCCTCCTCCGACAGCTTTCCGAGCCCGGAGATTCGCTGACCCATCGTAAATCGGAGGCGAAGGCATGGAGCCTCGCTGAAACCTTTCGCGCCGGATTCGCAGTATCCCCCGCTCAGATTTCGGGGATCGCTCCGTTACGGCACAATTCGGGTTGTGGGGAGTTTGATCCGGGAAACGAATTGTTTCGTATCGGAAAATCCGCGTAAATAACTGCCCAAACTGGAGAAAAAGGAAATGGAAAACAGGATTCTGGATAATTCTCCGTGATATTGGTCCAAGGAAAAGGAGGTTTTGTAACTCCACATAATTCGGGGACGACGCAGCTCTCCACGAGCCAAGGCAACGGGAAAAAAAAAAAAAAATGGAAGGACAATAAAGAGAAGGATATCGGTAAAGCCGGTTTTTGTCTGGAGAAAAACGTTTTCGCTTTTTCTCCTTATTTTTTTTTTTTTTTTTTTTTTTATTCCAAAGCCGGCTAAAGGAGAGTACGATGAGGAAAGGAAAAGAAGAGTCGGGGAAAAAACCTTTGATATTTCTGGAGAAGCGAGGGATGTTTCATCCCTCGAACCCATCACCGACAAAAGGCAAAAAATCCGGCTCCATTTACTTGGATGTATCACATTAAGGGCTTTTCTCATGTACCGGAAAGGTTGGTCCTTTTCCTTCTCTGTTTTTTTCCGGGACTTTAATCCCCTTTCGGTTCCTCTCCGCGGAGAGAAAATTTGCCGGGTATGAAAAAAAAAAAAAAAAAAAAAAGAGTGGATGCAGCAGGTTGGCCAGAAAAGTGGTCGCGTCCCGGGACGCCATCAGCAATTCCTTTCAACCCGAATGGCGCAGTGCGTTTTCGTGCATACTAAATGTTAATTTGAATTTGTTAATAGTGAATCGAGCGAAAGATTTCGCTTCCAGATCATAAAAAATCACGAAGAACGTGGAAACCTGAAAATTTACTGCTGACGGACCTCGGTGATTTTTTTTTTTTGCTTGTCAATATGTGAAAATTATCATAAAAGTGAAGAAAAAGGATTTTGATCTGAAAATTATTGCCTCGGGAAAAATAAAATTATGTTCTAAGGCAGTTTTTTCAATTGATGCGCCGAAGTAAAGGGTTTCGCGTGGAAAGGAACAGGTTTTTCTTTTCCGGAAAATCTCATCACTTATTGTAAGTCATGCTAGTTGTCCGAACGAGTGGCAAGGGAGGGGACGGCACGCCGAAGCGAAAAAGTCTGTCATTATGGATTTTAACGGTTCGTGAAACCGCGGAAAAATGCCGGAGAAAAAGAGATTAATCAGCGTTATCCCGAATATGCAACTTCGGAAATGTGGAGTGACCCATCTCTGACTGTCCATCTAGGTGCAGGGAAAATTAAGAGAGGAAGAAAAAAAAAAAAAGTAAAACAAAAGGGAATTTTCACTTCCCTTGTTTTCTCGGGGAAACGGAAAAATTAATTGCCGGGAAATGTCGTGAGCTGGATCATCGCCGGGGTTCCCGAAGGAGGCGGAGGAAGGAAAACCTGTAAGAAAATCTTCGCTTCATCAATTTCCAATTTTCCAGACTTTCCACGGACCTTTGGGATGAAAAATAATTTCCCTCCCGTCTTTCTTCCGATTTTCCGAATCCCTCGGGTTGTCTGAGCGACAAGTAGATTCGCCGGGAATCGGGCAATAACGGGAAAATGCGATCCACACCCGGGGCGGGGGCACTGCTCGAACGCCGGATTAACCTAGCGGAGCCGTTCGCGCGAAATCGCAACCGAGCTTATAAATCCCATTATTTTATGAACGGTCGGATAAGAGAAAGACTTCGCCTTTGCGCCACCGTCCACAAGGCTGGCGAGAGAAGTTTCAACCGAGGCCGACGCGATTCGAATCGGGTAACGCTTTTCAGGTAGCGAGAACGGAGACGATCCGACGGAAAAACCCGGGGGATCGTTTGAAATTTTGATTTTTCAGGATCACCATCAAAAAAATTAACGGAAAAACGGCGACCTGTCAAAATTGCTGCCGGTTACTGACGTCCCGGGGGGGGGGGAGGGGGGGGGTGCAGATCGAGGAGTAAAAAGGTAGCCGAAACCGAGGCAGACGGGATCCAACCAAAACGGAAGCGAGAAGCAAGAAAATGAGGCCTTCGAGGTATTTTATCGTTTTAATTGCTTCAATTTAACCATGGCCCGGAGTAAAATGAGAAATTTCCCAAAAGCTATTTTCAAATATTAATAATTGCCCATTTTTCAAGCTAAAACAGAAATTGCGGCTCACTTTCGGGACGGCGGCCGGGACCGTTGGAAGTTGGTACGAGGAATGCTGTTTTGCCATCACTAACACGCTCCTCTTAATGAAGAACAGAAAAAGGTTAGGATAATCACCTTACACGTTCCAAAATCCATAATTAACCTGCTTAAACCATTGCTTTCCAAGGGAAAACCACAACTGAAAGTTATGTTCGAATTTTTTGCACTTACATGTTGTGGAATGCGCATTCAAATCTCATTTTTCTTTCGTGACAATCTTCATTGTCATTCGCGTCATTTTTTTTTTCATATAATACATAAATTAACATTTACAAAGGCGGATTTTATACAATACATATAACAAACGGCTGGCCGAAAAGTTCGGCGTAAATGACTCCGATAGCTTTTCAATGGACTATTCCATTCCATAATTTTTTCAGTAGATATTAAGGCCTTTGCAGTACTTTCAACTTTTTTATAATGGAAATGGCAGGTCATGTGAGAGAGCATCAAATTATCTGATGTGCTGCATATAAAATTGCTTAGAGTTTCAAGCGTACGAGAGCGTTTTCTTCTGCCAACAGCGAAAAAAAATTAAAAATCACTTCATGTCTCCGAGTGTACATTTTCATCTTGCATTTATTAACGTGACACACGTAACTTGTACACAATGGTTTTGGAAACGAAATATTCACGTTTGAAACTCATTTATTTATAGTGGAAATAGAGGCTGATGCCCGAAAAATGAATGAGTTACGGGTACCGACAGTCGAAATAGGACATCACAAAAATATTTATTAAATACAGGACTTGGGGTCAGGTAGAGAGAGAAAGAAAAGGCCGGAACTGAAATTGAAAAAGATAATTCCATCGCCCATTTTCCTTCTGACATTTTTATGGAAAATAATGATGAGTATCTTTTTTTTTTTTTCCCTCCCCATCCAAATATGCAGGGAGAATCGGGATATGAGTCTTATGTCAAATCCATGGAAATAAATTTGATACCATCGGCAGAAAAAGCTGCGGGAATGGGTTTTCTTTCTTCTTCAGCAGAGGATATTCAAAGTTTCTTCAGGAAAACGGTTTTTATTTCCGGGGGCGCGGGAAAAAATAATTTTTTTGCGTGAGAAAATTGAAATCCATGAAATGCAAGGAAACCGGGAGGCGAGGAAGAAGAAGAAGAAGAAGAAAAAAAAAAAAGGCAGAAGAGAAGGAAAACAAGAGGAGATATGACCGAAATAAAATAAATATGTCAGAGCTTTCCTCCCGTCCTTTTATATTCCTCCTCCGTCCTTACTACTCTTTAATAACCGACTGGGGGTGTTGATATTTTCATCCCTTATGCGAATCTTATTTTCTTCCTTCGCATAAATTAATGATGCTCTCTCGGAGAATGATTTTTCCGGCCGCCCTTAACATTTTTTTTTTTTTCATCGCACATCCCCCTCATTCCCCGGTCGTTAAATTCGGGAGAGCGAAAATATGCGAAGAATCACGAGCGGCGACGAAAATTGCCGAGAGGATCCGAAATTGACCGGAATCCTCTTCTGGCAGTTTGTGCATCAATTATTGATGCTTCGGGGGATCCCTCAGATTTTCCATCCCGACTCGCTTTAAATATTTCAATTATTTTAACAACATTTCCCCCACTTTGTCCCTCTGATTATCCGCCATCACAAAGGTTTCCGCGTCTCATTCGATATTTATTTTTCCGCTGGCATTTCAAAAAGTGGGAAAAGTTTCCCTGCGAATCGGCCGTCCCCGGTTCACTGAAACGGAAGATTGGATCCATTAGGCAGGAAAACTCTTTCGGGGACCTCAAACGCCGTGAAAAACTTCCCACCCAGCGCGGAGAGCAATAAAATTTGAAATTGATGGACTATAACATTTCCCTTGGCCGCTGGAATTAACACTCGGGGCCGTCAGATACTCGGAGAGACTCGAAGGTAGCTGGAAGCGGTGAGGAACAGCCGAGGTACCTGCGTATTCTGTTTAAACGCAAACCTATGCAAAGTCGATCTGGGGCAGGACATCGCAAAAAAAAAAAAAAAACCCCCGCAGAGGTCGTCGGCTGGAGAATTCCTTCATAAATCAAGCCGATTAACAGTGAAGCAAATTCAAGCTAACTCCCTTTATCCACTGGTGTTTTGCGGTTCATTTCGCTGGCCCGACAAATTCAAGTTTGATTTTACCGAAAATAAGTTTATCTGATCGAGCATGGCTCCCCTCCTTGGAGTTTTTTCAGATTCTTCATTCCAGCGAAACATCACCCGTAACGAGTGTCCAAACATCATTTAGATAATTACCATAATTTATCTTATTGCAGAGATTTCTTCTCTCCGGTAAATTTCAGGGGAAACTTGACGGGCAAACTACCTCTCGGCTAAATGCGTCTAGCAGGCTGAGGGTTTAACCGAAGGTGTAATGGTGAAAAACGAGCTGCAAAAGATTCTCTTTCCCAAGTTCGAAAATATTTTTAGGAAAGGAAAAAAGCGGAAATTATTTATCTGGATTCGAAAAGTGCATTTATTTTAAAAAAAAAAAGACCCGAAGTTTTCCAACTGTCCGATTTAGCATTTTTTTTTTTTTTTTCCTTTTTATTTTTACTTTTTTGACAAAGGGAAATGGATTATGCGTAAAAGCTTAATTATCTGCGATTTTTGCAATTTTTTTTACCGCAAAAAGAAAGGAAATTCGCGATGCCGCCGAAAAATAATCAGACGAGTAAAATTTCCCCGGGAAAATTCTGAAATTGCTGAAAAATTCGGGGCGGGCGCCTGAAAAGCTGAGATGCGCGGGAGCTGGAATTGATCCGAATTAATTTTCCGCAGTCGCCTCCGGGACCAAACTGGACGGACCATCAATATCGTTGCGAACGCACAGCAAGATGATCATCTTTTCCGGGCTTTCGCGCTCGTTTTTTTTCTGCACGGTTATTTTTACAATAAAAACCTCGAAATTCGCTTGCGGTAACTTTCCCGAAAGCGTGGCAGTAAATCAAAAATTGTGATTTCAAAATCCTTTCCCGGTGGCTTTTCCGCGGGGGGGATTCGGGAGGGGAGAGGGCGTGAAGCGCCGGGGGAGAAAATGTTTAAAAAAAAAAAAAAAAGAAAAAGACGGGTTTTCCTCTGCCGGATGAAACCTCCCTTAAGAGGACAATTTACGTGAAAACCCCCGCGTTTCTCATCCCCGTTTCTCAAGGCCCAAAAAGCATGTGTTGAGTGGATATACTCGACTTCGTGTTCAATCCTTCCTCCGATGGAGGATCTCCCGCGGCTCCTGCACTTTGTCTGGGCCGGAGAAATTTATTGCGAGATATTTTCATTTTTCTCCCCATCTTGTACAGCTCCGAAATTACTTTTACTCCACGCTAATTCAATATTTCATAAGGCAGACACGATAGTTTCGCCGAATCAAATTCTAAAGTAAACACAATTAGTTTATGCCGCTATTTTTTTATTTTACATGCATATTGACATTTTTACCCTGTTCGCAATGTGGCCTCCCTCAGTTTCCGACCGTGGCGGCTTACTCTTCGAAAATCAAAATTTTTTTTTTTTTTTTTTTTTTTTTGTGCTGAATAAGTCGTAAAAATTTTGATGTTTCACAATTGAATACATTCTTATTAATTGTTCCTCTCGCAAACATTGAAATGTGAACGTTTTTATTATTATTATTATTATTACGCGCCTTTCTGATATTTAATTAAATATAAATAATTACCTGAAATCAAACGGTTAAAATGATTCTGCCATTGTCATGTTGAATATTTAGCTTCGGATCGTTTAAAAAATTATTTAAAATCATTTTAAAAAGGTTCAAAGGAGGGAGGGTAAAGGAACCCTCTCGGAACCTTTCCGTCCGAAGTTTTCAACTTCAAAGTCATTAAAAAAAAAAAAAAAAAGGGGGGAAAAAAAACGTTTTGTGAGTTGCGTTCCTCAAATGTCAGAAAGCAGAAAAGATAGAGCGGAAAAATGATAAATTGCCATCGAGGAAAGGAAAACAGAGCATAAGGATAAAAAAGGAAAAAAAAAGAGAGAAAATTGGAAATGTTTATCCTCAAACTCGCACCGTTGGAAAGGCATCTTCGGGGCAAGGATGGAGCCAACAGCGGGAAGGTTCCTTTTCGAAAATCCTTTTGGGAGACTGTCGCGAGGCTGCAACTGCTCCTGCGCGGAAGGACGAAGCATAAGGAAAAACTCCATCCGGAGGAAAATCTACTTGGATTTTTTCATTACAAAAAAGGTTTTCACATGGCCGCTCATAGGGGAGGGGGAGGAGCCACATCCCTTAAGGCACGGCGAGCCTCCATCCCCCGGGCCCTACCTTTTCTCCTTTTTTTTTTTGTTTTTCGAGGGACAATGGACTTTTTCTTTACATTTAATAACTACCACTGTGAATTTCGACTTTTTTCTTTTTTTTTTTTAAATAAATTTCTTATCGTTCCCTCGATGGCGTGAGGAATGGCGAACGTAAAGGAAAGGGAGCAAACGCTTTGAGAAAATCAGACGAGCTTAAAATGAGAAACTTAGAAGACGCTGAATATGATGGAACCTTCTTCGATAATTTTTACAACTTTCCGAAATTTGAGATTCACCCCCTCCTTTCACCCCCTCCCCCCCCGCGCCCC